>OY720141.1:3552667-3612328 GCA_963082685.1 Cyclophora albipunctata | reverse complement strand
TTATTTAGGTAGGTACACTTACTTATTATAATTAGCCAAGTTTAATGATTTACATAATTGTTTTTTTTTTACATAATTATTATAGTAAGTAAGTATCATCTACTAGGTGGATATGTATGTAGTTATCAAATAATATAATGCAAAATGTGGTTAATTAATAATATTGTTAACCCATTCTATTCTATAGCGGTGGGTCGTTGACGTATTTTCCGTCGACGCAACGAGACCGTTTATGGTAAACGATAAACTAGTTTAAAAAACAGTCCAATTTTCGACTAGTTTACTTCTTAGACTGAACGTGAGCAGTTGTACTACGCTACGGCGATTATTACAAAACTATTTAAAATAAAATAAACTGAACTCCACCTCATACTTTTCCAGGCTTAGGACTGGCAGGTTTATTTGTATTTGTATTGTTTTTATGTAAAATTTTATGTTTTTAAAAGTGTTTTATTAATAAATATAAGGTGCACATAAACCTGGCGTATTTAGAAGTTTATTTCATTTTATATACATTTTCATGGGTATTTACACTATTTACACAATCAATTTATTTATATTTACAAGTAATTCTCGAACCTTTTTTCATTTAAATTAACATTTAAAAACATTAACTTTTCTACTAACGAATATTACGAATTTATTGTAAACAAACAAAATTTAAATTAATGATAAAGCAAAATGTACCTAAATAGAAAACATTAAGAGTCTATTTTAAATTATCATAATTACGACCAATCTCGCTTCGGTAATATTCGGCTACTTTCGTATTTCACTCGACGATGACGTAGGTTTAAGTATCGTCGCGTTGTGAACTGTGAACTATAAACAGTCTACCGTTCTCTGATAAACTAGTTTATGAATGAACTACAAGCAACGCGTTCACAGTGTGAACTGTGAACTTCGCTCGACCAAAGCGCAACGCGTTGCTTGTAGTTCATTCATAAACTAGTTTATCAGAGAACGGTAGACTGTTTATCCGTTCACGCCAAAGAAACAGTCTAAAAAAACTGTTCGTTCATTAAACGCTCACCACTACTATTCTATCATTTAACAAATAGGTAGGCATATGTATGCATGTTGTTGGTTGATTCGTGTCATTTTCTTTTATATTTTGGTTTGTTTTGTTTGTAAGTTGCGAATGTCTTAACATAAGGTTGGCGTGAAAATAAATTATTATAATTTAGGATTATGTGCTTATTTATTATGTAGGTACGTTTGCGTGCGTGCGTAATATATAAGTAAGTAAGTACCGTAAGTAGGTAGGTAGGTAGGTAGGTTTAGGTTAAGGTTTAGCGTACGTACTGTATGTCATTGAGAAACAAATGTTACTACCATACACACAACTATGTGTGTGTACTTCGTGTCATATGAATTATTTTGTGGCCCTGAAAAGGGCCTTTTTGATCTGCAGAGTGAATACGGCGAATGTATAACACGTCGGTCGCGTTGCGTAGCCTCGTGTTAGGTTCGTGTCCCACTTCACTTGGAGCTGGTGTACTTGGTGACGGCCTTGGTGCCTTCACTGACGGCGTGCTTGGCGAGCTCACCGGGCAGGAGCAACCTCACGGAGGTCTGCACCTCCCTGGAGGTGATGGTGGAGCGCTTGTTGTAGTGGGCGAGACGGGACGCCTCGGCGGCGATGCGCTCGAAGATGTCGTTCACGAACGAGTTCATGATGGACATGGCCTTGCTGGAGATACCGGTGTCGGGGTGGACCTGCTTGAGCACCTTGTAAATGTAGATGGCGTAGCTCTCCTTCCTCTTGTGCTTCTTCTTCTTCTTGTCGGTTTTGGAAATGTTCTTCTGGGCCTTGCCAGACTTCTTGGCGGCCTTACCACTTGTCTTGGGCGGCATGATGAATGATAATATACAATCAATTCACTGAACTTAGCGAGAGTGCGTGCGTGCGTGCGTCTCCAACGGGGGATACGGTCGGCAATGTGCCGTGCTAGAAATGACAACCCGGTTTTATTACGCTACCGTAGCACCGTGACGCTACTCACAAACGAGAAGTTTTGAACGCGCGCACCAATAGGGATAGAGCTCACGAAATGCGCGAGCGAGACGGATGCTACGCCTCTCTTGCGTCTCGCTCTCTCGCTCGCGGAGGGTCGGACGGAGGGGCGAGCGGAGAGGAGGGCTATTGATGTGCTTGCATTCACATAGATAGTAGATACTTACAAACAAAAAAAAACAAATAAAAATAATGTGCGTTTTTAAACATACGAAAATGTTTTACTATTTTCAGAGAAACGATCGAGTCTAAGATGCCGATTAATATGAAACAAATTAATGAGTAAGTATTACTACTAATCAATATTATTATGAGTAGTTACGTTAATATTGTAGTACCTAGTAGCATTAAAGTATTATGGTAGACAGGCGTAGCGCGTAGACCTAGTCTAATTTAGATACATACATATTATAACAATAACGAACGTAGGTACTACCAGTATGTACCTATTATATGTATATAAAATGTATATTTATATTCATTATCATTCACTTATTTTTTAGTTAGGTACCTTACCTACTTATTTTATTTTATTTATTTTCATCGCAGAATGAACATCAGATTGGAAAAAAAACATCGTACGCAGTCGGCCAGTAAGCAGTATAAGGCAAGCAGACCAAACGAGACAGCTCTACCCAGTAAGTAGGCAAATAAACTATTAAATAATAATATGTAATGTAGGTATGATTGTATGTAACAACTAACTACATACATGTCATCATAATATAAAATTGTAGCCTAGCCGATATGTAGAGAAAAGTTGTCAATAATAACATAATAACACGTGCGTCGCGTGTTTATCATCCATACAATACGTCACATAGAAACAAAATATACCACAATATGTATTGTAGGTATAATTATGAATTATTTTGTGGCCCTGAAAAGGGCCGTTTTAAGTATGTCTTGTGTGTAGACTAGATGAAGATTGCCAATTAGGCCTTCTTCTCGGTCTTCTTGGGCAGTAGCACGGCTTGAATGTTCGGCAGCACACCACCTTGAGCGATTGTCACGCCGCTGAGAAGCTTGTTCAACTCCTCGTCGTTCCTGATCGCCAATTGTAAATGACGGGGGATGATTCTGGTCTTCTTGTTGTCCCTCGCGGCGTTGCCGGCCAACTCGAGTACTTCAGCGGCCAGATATTCCATGACGGCGGCCAAATACACCGGTGCACCGGCACCGACGCGTTCGGCATAGTTGCCGTTCCTCAGGAGACGATGGATACGACCCACGGGGAATTGAAGACCGGCACGGTTGGAGCGAGACTTGACCTTTCCCTTAACTTTGCCACCTTTGCCGCGTCCGGACATGTTGATAGGGGTTTGTTAAAACACACACGAAAGAGTAATGAAACGGGCGGGCGTGCGTTGACGACCGTCCGAGCGTACTGTGACGAGTGAATGCGTATACATCGACGCCGGCGCCCCGTATTTATATACCGCGCGGAGCGTGCGGCGTTAGCACCCGCGCAAGTGAGTATAATCCCGCTATCCCGGCGGCGCGCGAACGGGACGACATTCGACAAAACAAATGAATATGAATGAATGCACCTCTCGCTCGCTCACACACACGAAATAAAATAACGAAATTAGTACATACATAAATAGAGAAAATAGTGAAAATTATGAAATTAATTATAAAAATAGTTAATTAGTAACAAATAGGTAAATAAAATACTTTATCATACATTTTGTTCGTCGTTCGGACACGAGACGAGAGAGTCGGGAGTTGGGAGTACGTTTCTGACGGAGGGAGTTTCGATTCGATTCGATTCGATTCTAATGAAAGAACGAACGAACGCAACCAACAAATAATTATAGTTGAGCTGTTAATATAATATGCGCATGTAAAGTACATGGTAGTGCATCGTAGTATAGTAATAAATAATTATTTGATGTACGGTCTATACTTACAAATAAGAGAGAAGAGAGAAATATTATTGTCATATTGAGAGGCGAAGAGAAGAGAAATAATTATTATGTACCTATTTCTTGTCGCTCGTGGTTATAAGAGTAGGTATGAAAGTTTAGTTTAGTAGTTCGTATGTACTTATTATTATGTATATGTTATGTACCTAAAATGTGGTGTAAGTATATTTATTTATTTTATTATGAATATTGTGTGTGAGTGAATATTAGAGACGAGACGAGCGTAACGTATGTCGCATAGAAACAAATTTAAGTTCACGCGTGCGCGCGTGAACTGTTTTATCGAGAAACATATGTTAGCCCTGAAAAGGGCTGTTTTGTTGCGCGATTGCGCACATTGCTTGTAGATTGGTATGATGGTATTGTCACACCGCCTACTTCTTGGATGCTGCCGATGCCTTCTTCGCGGCGGCTGCCTTCGACTTGGGGGTGGCGGCGGCGGCCTTCTTGGGTTTCGGCGCTTTCGGCTTCTTGGTGGGCGGCTTGGCGGTCCTCTTCGCCTTGGGGGCGGCGGCGGCGCCCTTACCCTTGGCGGGCGCGGCGGCGGCCTTCTTGGCGGCGGGTTTTTTCTTTGCGGCGGCGGCGGCCTTCTTGTCCTTAGCGGAGACGGCTGAGGATCGCCCCTTGGCGGGCGAGGCGGCGGCGGCGGAGGCGGCGGCCTTCTTGCCCTTAGCGGCGGCGGAGGCGGCGGGCGCCTTCTTCGACTTGGCAGCGGAGTCCTTGGCTGCGGGCTTCTTCTTGGCGTCGCCGGAGGCGGCGGCGGCCTTCGCCTTGCCGCCGGACGCGGCGCTCGACTTGCCGGACTTTGATTCCAGTTTGAAGGAGCCGCTGGCCCCCTTGCCCTTGGTTTGCACCAAAACACCGGACTCGACGGCGCTCTTCAGATATTTCCTAATGAAAGGTGCCAATTTCTCGCTGTCGACCTCGTACGTGGCCGCGATGTATTTCTTGATAGCCTTCAGCGAGGATCCGCTGCGCTCCTTCAGCTCCCTGATCGCCTCGTTCACCATTTCGGACGTTTTCGGGTGTGTAGGCTTCGCCTTGGGTTTCTTTGCCGCGGCTCCACCGGCGGACGCCTTCGGCTTCTTGGCGGGAGTCGCCGGTGCGGGGGTTTCAGCTGCTACTGCCGTGTCTGCCATCTTCTCAATATTATAAAATTTTCTTGTCGACTTGATTGATTGAAAACAAAAACACACAAGCACTGAGATGCGAGCGAGCGAGAGATTGATTACAAACAAACAACACGAACGCGCGAAGTAATATCACAGAGGGCGACACTTTTGACTTGAATATTGTCGGCGCGTAGCTTTACCGCAAGGAGAGCCCCACACTCGATACACGATTTCTCGTACCAACTCTATCAACTTTTCACTAACATAGATCTAATTAAAACCGTTTTTTGACACATTGCATTTATATTTATAACATGCACACACATATTATTGTTACATTTTGAACTTGGCCACAATATAAACAACGGTAACAGTGTTAAATGTAAAAATATACAAAGTTACGGCGATTTAATCACGCGACTCGCAGGTCCGCGTAGGTCGACTCATGTTTAATTTTAATTTATCTCTATGTACAACGTTCTATATACATTATTATATTCATAAATTAACGGCTAACATATCGATATTATTATAATAAACAAAAACCAATATCTAGCAATAAAACTAACATGTTATATCGGTCAAATTCCGAACGTCCGTAAAACACGCGGTGCGTGCATCGTCGTCTCAAACGATTCCATCATTTTCATGTAGCGAATGAATATGCCATCATATTATTAAGCAAATAAATAATATAATTTTACTAATTACTATTATTGTATATCATTCATACTCGCATAACGAATAGTAATCAAGACAAACGCGTGCCCTCTCCTTTGTATTCTTATACATTAATTCTCGCATCACAACAACAGACGGCCAGCGAGCCAGCGTCTCAGTTAATTTCGTTTATTGGGCGAATTTAGTAAGTAAAATCAACTTAAAAACATAACACATACGACTTTATGAGGATAGCTAATCTAAATATTTTATATAATATTCATTCATATGTAAACTTTATATGTAATATGTATTACAAATGCAAGTATGTACATATTATGTATCTACCTAAAAATAACATCAAAGTTCGTTCGTTTCACAACGCAAACGCAAACGCACACACCGCGCCACCACACGAATTCACAAACAACACCGAACCGACCGAACTGAAGCGACAAAGAAATCTAAAAAGAAAATTAATACATTGAAATTAATTATCCAAAATTTCAACCGCCTGTACCTTTAAGTAGGATTTTTAAAAAACAAAACACATTATAGGCGCGCGCATATAAGAAGAAGTAAATATTGAATTGAAAACTACATGAAAATACTACACTATTTAATATCGTTAGTTCTATCTAATATCATTCATTTTCATTATACATACATTCATAATACATAAAAAATTGTTAAGTACATATATTATTATATCTAAATATGTAAATGTTATCCTACATACTTACATAATTATAAATTTAGCTAGGAGGACGGCGCGCCGATATTATTTTGAGGAGCGCATGAGAGATAGTTATCCATACTTTCTTTAACTTTAATATTGCCCAAGTTGAATAATTATGTTGCATATTTCATATGTACATTTGATGTAGTTACTACCTATTATGCATTTATTTCTATTTTAACTGCTATTAACGATTTAAACATTAATTTCATTACATATTTGGTTTTGGTTCTCCAATTAAACATATTTACCAAGTTTCGCGGCGCGGAGGGAGCTTGTGTGCGTAATTGAATTCATGGTATTTTACTATTCTATTTTATTATGTTCAGTATGTATGGATGGTGTTTAAAAGTACATAATGACATAGGTAAATAAAGTATGTACGGGATATTATACGGTGCGTACCTAATGTCATGTATTTATGTATGTATGTATTAGGAGTAGGACGTATTATGACCATAGAAACAAAAAAATATTATTATCATTGAAATAATAATATTGTATAGAAACATATGCGGCCCTGAAAAGGGCCTTTTGTTTTGTTGTGTGACCAACGCGTTACGTGTCGGTTGCCTGTTTTGGTGCGAGTGAAGTTAAGCGCGTTCACCACGGATCCTACGCGCCAACTGGATGTCTTTGGGCATGATGGTGACACGCTTGGCGTGAATGGCGCAAAGGTTGGTGTCCTCGAAGAGACCCACCAGGTACGCCTCGCTGGCCTCCTGGAGTGCCATCACCGCGGAGCTCTGGAAACGGAGATCGGTCTTGAAGTCCTGAGCGATCTCACGTACCAAACGTTGGAACGGCAGCTTGCGGATCAGAAGCTCGGTACTCTTCTGGTAACGACGGATCTCACGGAGGGCGACAGTGCCGGGCCTGTAGCGATGGGGCTTCTTCACACCTCCGGTGGCGGGTGCGCTCTTGCGGGCCGCCTTGGTGGCGAGCTGCTTACGCGGCGCCTTACCACCGGTGGACTTACGAGCGGTCTGCTTGGTACGAGCCATGTTTAGTAGTTGTAGTTAACGGAACGACGTGCGTCGACTTGCTTTCGGTACGCGATACGTGCGAATGACGGCGGCGCGGTGTGCCGCGCCGCTTTTATTTATGCACGCGGCCGGGCCGGGCCGGGAACCGGGGACGCGCGAGACGCCGATCGCAACGCCGCGCCGCCGCGTACGCGCGCGCATCGTACTATTTCGCATATAATATTTTTACTACCTATAGAATATGTACTATACTTATTTTTATTAATTAATTCTTTCACTATATCGAATATTCACAATTAAATTTATTTATATAATTATATAATACACTTACTTACAAGGATTTATTGTATCATAATAAAAAAAAAATTAACCTAACCTACTGTGACAGTGTCGATTTCAACTAAAACCATTAATTACAAATTATATTTACGTTATTTAGGTAGGTACACTTACTTATTATAATTAGCCAAGTTTAATGATTTACATAATTGTTTTTTTTTTACATAATTATTATAGTAAGTAAGTATCATCTACTAGGTGGATATGTATGTAGTTATCAAATAATATAATGCAAAATGTGGTTAATTAATAATATTGTTAACCCATTCTATTCTATCATTTAACAAATAGGTAGGCATATGTATGCATGTTGTTGGTTGATTCGTGTCATTTTCTTTTATATTTTGGTTTGTTTTGTTTGTAAGTTGCGAATGTCTTAACATAAGGTTGGCGTGAAAATAAATTATTATAATTTAGGATTATGTGCTTATTTATTATGTAGGTACGTTTGCGTGCGTGCGTAATATATAAGTAAGTAAGTACCGTAAGTAGGTAGGTAGGTAGGTAGGTTTAGGTTAAGGTTTAGCGTACGTACTGTATGTCATTGAGAAACAAATGTTACTACCATACACACAACTATGTGTGTGTACTTCGTGTCATATGAATTATTTTGTGGCCCTGAAAAGGGCCTTTTTGATCTGCAGAGTGAATACGGCGAATGTATAACACGTCGGTCGCGTTGCGTAGCCTCGTGTTAGGTTCGTGTCCCACTTCACTTGGAGCTGGTGTACTTGGTGACGGCCTTGGTGCCTTCACTGACGGCGTGCTTGGCGAGCTCACCGGGCAGGAGCAACCTCACGGAGGTCTGCACCTCCCTGGAGGTGATGGTGGAGCGCTTGTTGTAGTGGGCGAGACGGGACGCCTCGGCGGCGATGCGCTCGAAGATGTCGTTCACGAACGAGTTCATGATGGACATGGCCTTGCTGGAGATACCGGTGTCGGGGTGGACCTGCTTGAGCACCTTGTAAATGTAGATGGCGTAGCTCTCCTTCCTCTTGTGCTTCTTCTTCTTCTTGTCGGTTTTGGAAATGTTCTTCTGGGCCTTGCCAGACTTCTTGGCGGCCTTACCACTTGTCTTGGGCGGCATGATGAATGATAATATACAATCAATTCACTGAACTTAGCGAGAGTGCGTGCGTGCGTGCGTCTCCAACGGGGGATACGGTCGGCAATGTGCCGTGCTAGAAATGACAACCCGGTTTTATTACGCTACCGTAGCACCGTGACGCTACTCACAAACGAGAAGTTTTGAACGCGCGCACCAATAGGGATAGAGCTCACGAAATGCGCGAGCGAGACGGATGCTACGCCTCTCTTGCGTCTCGCTCTCTCGCTCGCGGAGGGTCGGACGGAGGGGCGAGCGGAGAGGAGGGCTATTGATGTGCTTGCATTCACATAGATAGTAGATACTTACAAACAAAAAAAAACAAATAAAAATAATGTGCGTTTTTAAACATACGAAAATGTTTTACTATTTTCAGAGAAACGATCGAGTCTAAGATGCCGATTAATATGAAACAAATTAATGAGTAAGTATTACTACTAATCAATATTATTATGAGTAGTTACGTTAATATTGTAGTACCTAGTAGCATTAAAGTATTATGGTAGACAGGCGTAGCGCGTAGACCTAGTCTAATTTAGATACATACATATTATAACAATAACGAACGTAGGTACTACCAGTATGTACCTATTATATGTATATAAAATGTATATTTATATTCATTATCATTCACTTATTTTTTAGTTAGGTACCTTACCTACTTATTTTATTTTATTTATTTTCATCGCAGAATGAACATCAGATTGGAAAAAAAACATCGTACGCAGTCGGCCAGTAAGCAGTATAAGGCAAGCAGACCAAACGAGACAGCTCTACCCAGTAAGTAGGCAAATAAACTATTAAATAATAATATGTAATGTAGGTATGATTGTATGTAACAACTAACTACATACATGTCATCATAATATAAAATTGTAGCCTAGCCGATATGTAGAGAAAAGTTGTCAATAATAACATAATAACACGTGCGTCGCGTGTTTATCATCCATACAATACGTCACATAGAAACAAAATATACCACAATATGTATTGTAGGTATAATTATGAATTATTTTGTGGCCCTGAAAAGGGCCGTTTTAAGTATGTCTTGTGTGTAGACTAGATGAAGATTGCCAATTAGGCCTTCTTCTCGGTCTTCTTGGGCAGTAGCACGGCTTGAATGTTCGGCAGCACACCACCTTGAGCGATTGTCACGCCGCTGAGAAGCTTGTTCAACTCCTCGTCGTTCCTGATCGCCAATTGTAAATGACGGGGGATGATTCTGGTCTTCTTGTTGTCCCTCGCGGCGTTGCCGGCCAACTCGAGTACTTCAGCGGCCAGATATTCCATGACGGCGGCCAAATACACCGGTGCACCGGCACCGACGCGTTCGGCATAGTTGCCGTTCCTCAGGAGACGATGGATACGACCCACGGGGAATTGAAGACCGGCACGGTTGGAGCGAGACTTGACCTTTCCCTTAACTTTGCCACCTTTGCCGCGTCCGGACATGTTGATAGGGGTTTGTTAAAACACACACGAAAGAGTAATGAAACGGGCGGGCGTGCGTTGACGACCGTCCGAGCGTACTGTGACGAGTGAATGCGTATACATCGACGCCGGCGCCCCGTATTTATATACCGCGCGGAGCGTGCGGCGTTAGCACCCGCGCAAGTGAGTATAATCCCGCTATCCCGGCGGCGCGCGAACGGGACGACATTCGACAAAACAAATGAATATGAATGAATGCACCTCTCGCTCGCTCACACACACGAAATAAAATAACGAAATTAGTACATACATAAATAGAGAAAATAGTGAAAATTATGAAATTAATTATAAAAATAGTTAATTAGTAACAAATAGGTAAATAAAATACTTTATCATACATTTTGTTCGTCGTTCGGACACGAGACGAGAGAGTCGGGAGTTGGGAGTACGTTTCTGACGGAGGGAGTTTCGATTCGATTCGATTCGATTCTAATGAAAGAACGAACGAACGCAACCAACAAATAATTATAGTTGAGCTGTTAATATAATATGCGCATGTAAAGTACATGGTAGTGCATCGTAGTATAGTAATAAATAATTATTTGATGTACGGTCTATACTTACAAATAAGAGAGAAGAGAGAAATATTATTGTCATATTGAGAGGCGAAGAGAAGAGAAATAATTATTATGTACCTATTTCTTGTCGCTCGTGGTTATAAGAGTAGGTATGAAAGTTTAGTTTAGTAGTTCGTATGTACTTATTATTATGTATATGTTATGTACCTAAAATGTGGTGTAAGTATATTTATTTATTTTATTATGAATATTGTGTGTGAGTGAATATTAGAGACGAGACGAGCGTAACGTATGTCGCATAGAAACAAATTTAAGTTCACGCGTGCGCGCGTGAACTGTTTTATCGAGAAACATATGTTAGCCCTGAAAAGGGCTGTTTTGTTGCGCGATTGCGCACATTGCTTGTAGATTGGTATGATGGTATTGTCACACCGCCTACTTCTTGGATGCTGCCGATGCCTTCTTCGCGGCGGCTGCCTTCGACTTGGGGGTGGCGGCGGCGGCCTTCTTGGGTTTCGGCGCTTTCGGCTTCTTGGTGGGCGGCTTGGCGGTCCTCTTCGCCTTGGGGGCGGCGGCGGCGCCCTTACCCTTGGCGGGCGCGGCGGCGGCCTTCTTGGCGGCGGGTTTTTTCTTTGCGGCGGCGGCGGCCTTCTTGTCCTTAGCGGAGACGGCTGAGGATCGCCCCTTGGCGGGCGAGGCGGCGGCGGCGGAGGCGGCGGCCTTCTTGCCCTTAGCGGCGGCGGAGGCGGCGGGCGCCTTCTTCGACTTGGCAGCGGAGTCCTTGGCTGCGGGCTTCTTCTTGGCGTCGCCGGAGGCGGCGGCGGCCTTCGCCTTGCCGCCGGACGCGGCGCTCGACTTGCCGGACTTTGATTCCAGTTTGAAGGAGCCGCTGGCCCCCTTGCCCTTGGTTTGCACCAAAACACCGGACTCGACGGCGCTCTTCAGATATTTCCTAATGAAAGGTGCCAATTTCTCGCTGTCGACCTCGTACGTGGCCGCGATGTATTTCTTGATAGCCTTCAGCGAGGATCCGCTGCGCTCCTTCAGCTCCCTGATCGCCTCGTTCACCATTTCGGACGTTTTCGGGTGTGTAGGCTTCGCCTTGGGTTTCTTTGCCGCGGCTCCACCGGCGGACGCCTTCGGCTTCTTGGCGGGAGTCGCCGGTGCGGGGGTTTCAGCTGCTACTGCCGTGTCTGCCATCTTCTCAATATTATAAAATTTTCTTGTCGACTTGATTGATTGAAAACAAAAACACACAAGCACTGAGATGCGAGCGAGCGAGAGATTGATTACAAACAAACAACACGAACGCGCGAAGTAATATCACAGAGGGCGACACTTTTGACTTGAATATTGTCGGCGCGTAGCTTTACCGCAAGGAGAGCCCCACACTCGATACACGATTTCTCGTACCAACTCTATCAACTTTTCACTAACATAGATCTAATTAAAACCGTTTTTTGACACATTGCATTTATATTTATAACATGCACACACATATTATTGTTACATTTTGAACTTGGCCACAATATAAACAACGGTAACAGTGTTAAATGTAAAAATATACAAAGTTACGGCGATTTAATCACGCGACTCGCAGGTCCGCGTAGGTCGACTCATGTTTAATTTTAATTTATCTCTATGTACAACGTTCTATATACATTATTATATTCATAAATTAACGGCTAACATATCGATATTATTATAATAAACAAAAACCAATATCTAGCAATAAAACTAACATGTTATATCGGTCAAATTCCGAACGTCCGTAAAACACGCGGTGCGTGCATCGTCGTCTCAAACGATTCCATCATTTTCATGTAGCGAATGAATATGCCATCATATTATTAAGCAAATAAATAATATAATTTTACTAATTACTATTATTGTATATCATTCATACTCGCATAACGAATAGTAATCAAGACAAACGCGTGCCCTCTCCTTTGTATTCTTATACATTAATTCTCGCATCACAACAACAGACGGCCAGCGAGCCAGCGTCTCAGTTAATTTCGTTTATTGGGCGAATTTAGTAAGTAAAATCAACTTAAAAACATAACACATACGACTTTATGAGGATAGCTAATCTAAATATTTTATATAATATTCATTCATATGTAAACTTTATATGTAATATGTATTACAAATGCAAGTATGTACATATTATGTATCTACCTAAAAATAACATCAAAGTTCGTTCGTTTCACAACGCAAACGCAAACGCACACACCGCGCCACCACACGAATTCACAAACAACACCGAACCGACCGAACTGAAGCGACAAAGAAATCTAAAAAGAAAATTAATACATTGAAATTAATTATCCAAAATTTCAACCGCCTGTACCTTTAAGTAGGATTTTTAAAAAACAAAACACATTATAGGCGCGCGCATATAAGAAGAAGTAAATATTGAATTGAAAACTACATGAAAATACTACACTATTTAATATCGTTAGTTCTATCTAATATCATTCATTTTCATTATACATACATTCATAATACATAAAAAATTGTTAAGTACATATATTATTATATCTAAATATGTAAATGTTATCCTACATACTTACATAATTATAAATTTAGCTAGGAGGACGGCGCGCCGATATTATTTTGAGGAGCGCATGAGAGATAGTTATCCATACTTTCTTTAACTTTAATATTGCCCAAGTTGAATAATTATGTTGCATATTTCATATGTACATTTGATGTAGTTACTACCTATTATGCATTTATTTCTATTTTAACTGCTATTAACGATTTAAACATTAATTTCATTACATATTTGGTTTTGGTTCTCCAATTAAACATATTTACCAAGTTTCGCGGCGCGGAGGGAGCTTGTGTGCGTAATTGAATTCATGGTATTTTACTATTCTATTTTATTATGTTCAGTATGTATGGATGGTGTTTAAAAGTACATAATGACATAGGTAAATAAAGTATGTACGGGATATTATACGGTGCGTACCTAATGTCATGTATTTATGTATGTATGTATTAGGAGTAGGACGTATTATGACCATAGAAACAAAAAAATATTATTATCATTGAAATAATAATATTGTATAGAAACATATGCGGCCCTGAAAAGGGCCTTTTGTTTTGTTGTGTGACCAACGCGTTACGTGTCGGTTGCCTGTTTTGGTGCGAGTGAAGTTAAGCGCGTTCACCACGGATCCTACGCGCCAACTGGATGTCTTTGGGCATGATGGTGACACGCTTGGCGTGAATGGCGCAAAGGTTGGTGTCCTCGAAGAGACCCACCAGGTACGCCTCGCTGGCCTCCTGGAGTGCCATCACCGCGGAGCTCTGGAAACGGAGATCGGTCTTGAAGTCCTGAGCGATCTCACGTACCAAACGTTGGAACGGCAGCTTGCGGATCAGAAGCTCGGTACTCTTCTGGTAACGACGGATCTCACGGAGGGCGACAGTGCCGGGCCTGTAGCGATGGGGCTTCTTCACACCTCCGGTGGCGGGTGCGCTCTTGCGGGCCGCCTTGGTGGCGAGCTGCTTACGCGGCGCCTTACCACCGGTGGACTTACGAGCGGTCTGCTTGGTACGAGCCATGTTTAGTAGTTGTAGTTAACGGAACGACGTGCGTCGACTTGCTTTCGGTACGCGATACGTGCGAATGACGGCGGCGCGGTGTGCCGCGCCGCTTTTATTTATGCACGCGGCCGGGCCGGGCCGGGAACCGGGGACGCGCGAGACGCCGATCGCAACGCCGCGCCGCCGCGTACGCGCGCGCATCGTACTATTTCGCATATAATATTTTTACTACCTATAGAATATGTACTATACTTATTTTTATTAATTAATTCTTTCACTATATCGAATATTCACAATTAAATTTATTTATATAATTATATAATACACTTACTTACAAGGATTTATTGTATCATAATAAAAAAAAAATTAACCTAACCTACTGTGACAGTGTCGATTTCAACTAAAACCATTAATTACAAATTATATTTACGTTATTTAGGTAGGTACACTTACTTATTATAATTAGCCAAGTTTAATGATTTACATAATTGTTTTTTTTTTACATAATTATTATAGTAAGTAAGTATCATCTACTAGGTGGATATGTATGTAGTTATCAAATAATATAATGCAAAATGTGGTTAATTAATAATATTGTTAACCCATTCTATTCTATCATTTAACAAATAGGTAGGCATATGTATGCATGTTGTTGGTTGATTCGTGTCATTTTCTTTTATATTTTGGTTTGTTTTGTTTGTAAGTTGCGAATGTCTTAACATAAGGTTGGCGTGAAAATAAATTATTATAATTTAGGATTATGTGCTTATTTATTATGTAGGTACGTTTGCGTGCGTGCGTAATATATAAGTAAGTAAGTACCGTAAGTAGGTAGGTAGGTAGGTAGGTTTAGGTTAAGGTTTAGCGTACGTACTGTATGTCATTGAGAAACAAATGTTACTACCATACACACAACTATGTGTGTGTACTTCGTGTCATATGAATTATTTTGTGGCCCTGAAAAGGGCCTTTTTGATCTGCAGAGTGAATACGGCGAATGTATAACACGTCGGTCGCGTTGCGTAGCCTCGTGTTAGGTTCGTGTCCCACTTCACTTGGAGCTGGTGTACTTGGTGACGGCCTTGGTGCCTTCACTGACGGCGTGCTTGGCGAGCTCACCGGGCAGGAGCAACCTCACGGAGGTCTGCACCTCCCTGGAGGTGATGGTGGAGCGCTTGTTGTAGTGGGCGAGACGGGACGCCTCGGCGGCGATGCGCTCGAAGATGTCGTTCACGAACGAGTTCATGATGGACATGGCCTTGCTGGAGATACCGGTGTCGGGGTGGACCTGCTTGAGCACCTTGTAAATGTAGATGGCGTAGCTCTCCTTCCTCTTGTGCTTCTTCTTCTTCTTGTCGGTTTTGGAAATGTTCTTCTGGGCCTTGCCAGACTTCTTGGCGGCCTTACCACTTGTCTTGGGCGGCATGATGAATGATAATATACAATCAATTCACTGAACTTAGCGAGAGTGCGTGCGTGCGTGCGTCTCCAACGGGGGATACGGTCGGCAATGTGCCGTGCTAGAAATGACAACCCGGTTTTATTACGCTACCGTAGCACCG
This sequence comes from Cyclophora albipunctata, assembly GCA_963082685.1. Classification (NCBI taxonomy): domain Eukaryota; kingdom Metazoa; phylum Arthropoda; class Insecta; order Lepidoptera; family Geometridae; genus Cyclophora; species Cyclophora albipunctata. The sequence continues at coordinate 3,596,313 of OY720141.1, read as the reverse complement.
TGACGCTACTCACAAACGAGAAGTTTTGAACGCGCGCACCAATAGGGATAGAGCTCACGAAATGCGCGAGCGAGACGGATGCTACGCCTCTCTTGCGTCTCGCTCTCTCGCTCGCGGAGGGTCGGACGGAGGGGCGAGCGGAGAGGAGGGCTATTGATGTGCTTGCATTCACATAGATAGTAGATACTTACAAACAAAAAAAAACAAATAAAAATAATGTGCGTTTTTAAACATACGAAAATGTTTTACTATTTTCAGAGAAACGATCGAGTCTAAGATGCCGATTAATATGAAACAAATTAATGAGTAAGTATTACTACTAATCAATATTATTATGAGTAGTTACGTTAATATTGTAGTACCTAGTAGCATTAAAGTATTATGGTAGACAGGCGTAGCGCGTAGACCTAGTCTAATTTAGATACATACATATTATAACAATAACGAACGTAGGTACTACCAGTATGTACCTATTATATGTATATAAAATGTATATTTATATTCATTATCATTCACTTATTTTTTAGTTAGGTACCTTACCTACTTATTTTATTTTATTTATTTTCATCGCAGAATGAACATCAGATTGGAAAAAAAACATCGTACGCAGTCGGCCAGTAAGCAGTATAAGGCAAGCAGACCAAACGAGACAGCTCTACCCAGTAAGTAGGCAAATAAACTATTAAATAATAATATGTAATGTAGGTATGATTGTATGTAACAACTAACTACATACATGTCATCATAATATAAAATTGTAGCCTAGCCGATATGTAGAGAAAAGTTGTCAATAATAACATAATAACACGTGCGTCGCGTGTTTATCATCCATACAATACGTCACATAGAAACAAAATATACCACAATATGTATTGTAGGTATAATTATGAATTATTTTGTGGCCCTGAAAAGGGCCGTTTTAAGTATGTCTTGTGTGTAGACTAGATGAAGATTGCCAATTAGGCCTTCTTCTCGGTCTTCTTGGGCAGTAGCACGGCTTGAATGTTCGGCAGCACACCACCTTGAGCGATTGTCACGCCGCTGAGAAGCTTGTTCAACTCCTCGTCGTTCCTGATCGCCAATTGTAAATGACGGGGGATGATTCTGGTCTTCTTGTTGTCCCTCGCGGCGTTGCCGGCCAACTCGAGTACTTCAGCGGCCAGATATTCCATGACGGCGGCCAAATACACCGGTGCACCGGCACCGACGCGTTCGGCATAGTTGCCGTTCCTCAGGAGACGATGGATACGACCCACGGGGAATTGAAGACCGGCACGGTTGGAGCGAGACTTGACCTTTCCCTTAACTTTGCCACCTTTGCCGCGTCCGGACATGTTGATAGGGGTTTGTTAAAACACACACGAAAGAGTAATGAAACGGGCGGGCGTGCGTTGACGACCGTCCGAGCGTACTGTGACGAGTGAATGCGTATACATCGACGCCGGCGCCCCGTATTTATATACCGCGCGGAGCGTGCGGCGTTAGCACCCGCGCAAGTGAGTATAATCCCGCTATCCCGGCGGCGCGCGAACGGGACGACATTCGACAAAACAAATGAATATGAATGAATGCACCTCTCGCTCGCTCACACACACGAAATAAAATAACGAAATTAGTACATACATAAATAGAGAAAATAGTGAAAATTATGAAATTAATTATAAAAATAGTTAATTAGTAACAAATAGGTAAATAAAATACTTTATCATACATTTTGTTCGTCGTTCGGACACGAGACGAGAGAGTCGGGAGTTGGGAGTACGTTTCTGACGGAGGGAGTTTCGATTCGATTCGATTCGATTCTAATGAAAGAACGAACGAACGCAACCAACAAATAATTATAGTTGAGCTGTTAATATAATATGCGCATGTAAAGTACATGGTAGTGCATCGTAGTATAGTAATAAATAATTATTTGATGTACGGTCTATACTTACAAATAAGAGAGAAGAGAGAAATATTATTGTCATATTGAGAGGCGAAGAGAAGAGAAATAATTATTATGTACCTATTTCTTGTCGCTCGTGGTTATAAGAGTAGGTATGAAAGTTTAGTTTAGTAGTTCGTATGTACTTATTATTATGTATATGTTATGTACCTAAAATGTGGTGTAAGTATATTTATTTATTTTATTATGAATATTGTGTGTGAGTGAATATTAGAGACGAGACGAGCGTAACGTATGTCGCATAGAAACAAATTTAAGTTCACGCGTGCGCGCGTGAACTGTTTTATCGAGAAACATATGTTAGCCCTGAAAAGGGCTGTTTTGTTGCGCGATTGCGCACATTGCTTGTAGATTGGTATGATGGTATTGTCACACCGCCTACTTCTTGGATGCTGCCGATGCCTTCTTCGCGGCGGCTGCCTTCGACTTGGGGGTGGCGGCGGCGGCCTTCTTGGGTTTCGGCGCTTTCGGCTTCTTGGTGGGCGGCTTGGCGGTCCTCTTCGCCTTGGGGGCGGCGGCGGCGCCCTTACCCTTGGCGGGCGCGGCGGCGGCCTTCTTGGCGGCGGGTTTTTTCTTTGCGGCGGCGGCGGCCTTCTTGTCCTTAGCGGAGACGGCTGAGGATCGCCCCTTGGCGGGCGAGGCGGCGGCGGCGGAGGCGGCGGCCTTCTTGCCCTTAGCGGCGGCGGAGGCGGCGGGCGCCTTCTTCGACTTGGCAGCGGAGTCCTTGGCTGCGGGCTTCTTCTTGGCGTCGCCGGAGGCGGCGGCGGCCTTCGCCTTGCCGCCGGACGCGGCGCTCGACTTGCCGGACTTTGATTCCAGTTTGAAGGAGCCGCTGGCCCCCTTGCCCTTGGTTTGCACCAAAACACCGGACTCGACGGCGCTCTTCAGATATTTCCTAATGAAAGGTGCCAATTTCTCGCTGTCGACCTCGTACGTGGCCGCGATGTATTTCTTGATAGCCTTCAGCGAGGATCCGCTGCGCTCCTTCAGCTCCCTGATCGCCTCGTTCACCATTTCGGACGTTTTCGGGTGTGTAGGCTTCGCCTTGGGTTTCTTTGCCGCGGCTCCACCGGCGGACGCCTTCGGCTTCTTGGCGGGAGTCGCCGGTGCGGGGGTTTCAGCTGCTACTGCCGTGTCTGCCATCTTCTCAATATTATAAAATTTTCTTGTCGACTTGATTGATTGAAAACAAAAACACACAAGCACTGAGATGCGAGCGAGCGAGAGATTGATTACAAACAAACAACACGAACGCGCGAAGTAATATCACAGAGGGCGACACTTTTGACTTGAATATTGTCGGCGCGTAGCTTTACCGCAAGGAGAGCCCCACACTCGATACACGATTTCTCGTACCAACTCTATCAACTTTTCACTAACATAGATCTAATTAAAACCGTTTTTTGACACATTGCATTTATATTTATAACATGCACACACATATTATTGTTACATTTTGAACTTGGCCACAATATAAACAACGGTAACAGTGTTAAATGTAAAAATATACAAAGTTACGGCGATTTAATCACGCGACTCGCAGGTCCGCGTAGGTCGACTCATGTTTAATTTTAATTTATCTCTATGTACAACGTTCTATATACATTATTATATTCATAAATTAACGGCTAACATATCGATATTATTATAATAAACAAAAACCAATATCTAGCAATAAAACTAACATGTTATATCGGTCAAATTCCGAACGTCCGTAAAACACGCGGTGCGTGCATCGTCGTCTCAAACGATTCCATCATTTTCATGTAGCGAATGAATATGCCATCATATTATTAAGCAAATAAATAATATAATTTTACTAATTACTATTATTGTATATCATTCATACTCGCATAACGAATAGTAATCAAGACAAACGCGTGCCCTCTCCTTTGTATTCTTATACATTAATTCTCGCATCACAACAACAGACGGCCAGCGAGCCAGCGTCTCAGTTAATTTCGTTTATTGGGCGAATTTAGTAAGTAAAATCAACTTAAAAACATAACACATACGACTTTATGAGGATAGCTAATCTAAATATTTTATATAATATTCATTCATATGTAAACTTTATATGTAATATGTATTACAAATGCAAGTATGTACATATTATGTATCTACCTAAAAATAACATCAAAGTTCGTTCGTTTCGCCCGTCCGTATTTTGTTCATACTAACTAACTAACTAACTAACTAACTAACTAACTAAGTAAGTAGGCACTCGTTCAGTCCAGTCAGTACAGTTTTGTAAGCTTGCTTTTGTAGCTCGCTGCGCGCGCTAGTTAGTTAGTTAATTTGTCGCGTGTTCGTAGAATCCGATACCAAATTAGTTTGTATTGTAAGTAGGTAGGTATGTATTATTTATCTATATGTAAAATAAAGTTTAATCATATCAAATTTAACCAGGCGGACGTTAAATATGTTTAATATGTAGAGTATATGTAGGGGTTTTATGTGCGTGTATAGTGTAAGTAGGTACTAACGACTATCGTACATTATGTCAAATAGAAACAATCATTATAATTTCAGGTGACACAATATTGCATATCACCCAAAATGTAAAACAAGAAACATATGCGGCCCTGAAAAGGGCCTTTTTGTGATAGTTTTGTATGTAGTTGTGGCAATAAATGCGTTATATACGATGTTGCCATGCACACATAACGCATATTATTTATTATATACACACACACTGTGCGGCGCGCGTGTATACAATAATTTTAACCGCCGAAACCGTAGAGGGTGCGGCCCTGGCGTTTCAGAGCGTACACGACGTCCATTGCTGTGACGGTCTTCCTCTTGGCGTGCTCGGTGTATGTGACCGCGTCGCGGATCACGTTCTCGAGGAACACCTTCAGCACGCCGCGGGTCTCCTCGTAGATGAGACCGGATATACGCTTCACTCCACCCCTGCGGGCCAGACGACGGATGGCGGGCTTCGTGATACCCTGGATGTTATCACGCAACACTTTCCTGTGACGCTTGGCTCCTCCTTTTCCCAGACCTTTACCTCCCTTACCGCGGCCTGTCATTTTGCTTGATTTCGGTTGAGCACACCGCGAGACTGATGAACACGATACGATTCGTAGCCGGCTGGCGCAACACTGGAACCGAGCGAGCGATGTGCCCCTCTCTTATATGCTGCGCGCACAACACAACGCAAACGCAAACGCACACACCGCGCCACCACACGAATTCACAAACAACACCGAACCGACCGAACTGAAGCGACAAAGAAATCTAAAAAGAAAATTAATACATTGAAATTAATTATCCAAAATTTCAACCGCCTGTACCTTTAAGTAGGATTTTTAAAAAACAAAACACATTATAGGCGCGCGCATATAAGAAGAAGTAAATATTGAATTGAAAACTACATGAAAATACTACACTATTTAATATCGTTAGTTCTATCTAATATCATTCATTTTCATTATACATACATTCATAATACATAAAAAATTGTTAAGTACATATATTATTATATCTAAATATGTAAATGTTATCCTACATACTTACATAATTATAAATTTAGCTAGGAGGACGGCGCGCCGATATTATTTTGAGGAGCGCATGAGAGATAGTTATCCATACTTTCTTTAACTTTAATATTGCCCAAGTTGAATAATTATGTTGCATATTTCATATGTACATTTGATGTAGTTACTACCTATTATGCATTTATTTCTATTTTAACTGCTATTAACGATTTAAACATTAATTTCATTACATATTTGGTTTTGGTTCTCCAATTAAACATATTTACCAAGTTTCGCGGCGCGGAGGGAGCTTGTGTGCGTAATTGAATTCATGGTATTTTACTATTCTATTTTATTATGTTCAGTATGTATGGATGGTGTTTAAAAGTACATAATGACATAGGTAAATAAAGTATGTACGGGATATTATACGGTGCGTACCTAATGTCATGTATTTATGTATGTATGTATTAGGAGTAGGACGTATTATGACCATAGAAACAAAAAAATATTATTATCATTGAAATAATAATATTGTATAGAAACATATGCGGCCCTGAAAAGGGCCTTTTGTTTTGTTGTGTGACCAACGCGTTACGTGTCGGTTGCCTGTTTTGGTGCGAGTGAAGTTAAGCGCGTTCACCACGGATCCTACGCGCCAACTGGATGTCTTTGGGCATGATGGTGACACGCTTGGCGTGAATGGCGCAAAGGTTGGTGTCCTCGAAGAGACCCACCAGGTACGCCTCGCTGGCCTCCTGGAGTGCCATCACCGCGGAGCTCTGGAAACGGAGATCGGTCTTGAAGTCCTGAGCGATCTCACGTACCAAACGTTGGAACGGCAGCTTGCGGATCAGAAGCTCGGTACTCTTCTGGTAACGACGGATCTCACGGAGGGCGACAGTGCCGGGCCTGTAGCGATGGGGCTTCTTCACACCTCCGGTGGCGGGTGCGCTCTTGCGGGCCGCCTTGGTGGCGAGCTGCTTACGCGGCGCCTTACCACCGGTGGACTTACGAGCGGTCTGCTTGGTACGAGCCATGTTTAGTAGTTGTAGTTAACGGAACGACGTGCGTCGACTTGCTTTCGGTACGCGATACGTGCGAATGACGGCGGCGCGGTGTGCCGCGCCGCTTTTATTTATGCACGCGGCCGGGCCGGGCCGGGAACCGGGGACGCGCGAGACGCCGATCGCAACGCCGCGCCGCCGCGTACGCGCGCGCATCGTACTATTTCGCATATAATATTTTTACTACCTATAGAATATGTACTATACTTATTTTTATTAATTAATTCTTTCACTATATCGAATATTCACAATTAAATTTATTTATATAATTATATAATACACTTACTTACAAGGATTTATTGTATCATAATAAAAAAAAAATTAACCTAACCTACTGTGACAGTGTCGATTTCAACTAAAACCATTAATTACAAATTATATTTACGTTATTTAGGTAGGTACACTTACTTATTATAATTAGCCAAGTTTAATGATTTACATAATTGTTTTTTTTTTACATAATTATTATAGTAAGTAAGTATCATCTACTAGGTGGATATGTATGTAGTTATCAAATAATATAATGCAAAATGTGGTTAATTAATAATATTGTTAACCCATTCTATTCTATCATTTAACAAATAGGTAGGCATATGTATGCATGTTGTTGGTTGATTCGTGTCATTTTCTTTTATATTTTGGTTTGTTTTGTTTGTAAGTTGCGAATGTCTTAACATAAGGTTGGCGTGAAAATAAATTATTATAATTTAGGATTATGTGCTTATTTATTATGTAGGTACGTTTGCGTGCGTGCGTAATATATAAGTAAGTAAGTACCGTAAGTAGGTAGGTAGGTAGGTAGGTTTAGGTTAAGGTTTAGCGTACGTACTGTATGTCATTGAGAAACAAATGTTACTACCATACACACAACTATGTGTGTGTACTTCGTGTCATATGAATTATTTTGTGGCCCTGAAAAGGGCCTTTTTGATCTGCAGAGTGAATACGGCGAATGTATAACACGTCGGTCGCGTTGCGTAGCCTCGTGTTAGGTTCGTGTCCCACTTCACTTGGAGCTGGTGTACTTGGTGACGGCCTTGGTGCCTTCACTGACGGCGTGCTTGGCGAGCTCACCGGGCAGGAGCAACCTCACGGAGGTCTGCACCTCCCTGGAGGTGATGGTGGAGCGCTTGTTGTAGTGGGCGAGACGGGACGCCTCGGCGGCGATGCGCTCGAAGATGTCGTTCACGAACGAGTTCATGATGGACATGGCCTTGCTGGAGATACCGGTGTCGGGGTGGACCTGCTTGAGCACCTTGTAAATGTAGATGGCGTAGCTCTCCTTCCTCTTGTGCTTCTTCTTCTTCTTGTCGGTTTTGGAAATGTTCTTCTGGGCCTTGCCAGACTTCTTGGCGGCCTTACCACTTGTCTTGGGCGGCATGATGAATGATAATATACAATCAATTCACTGAACTTAGCGAGAGTGCGTGCGTGCGTGCGTCTCCAACGGGGGATACGGTCGGCAATGTGCCGTGCTAGAAATGACAACCCGGTTTTATTACGCTACCGTAGCACCGTGACGCTACTCACAAACGAGAAGTTTTGAACGCGCGCACCAATAGGGATAGAGCTCACGAAATGCGCGAGCGAGACGGATGCTACGCCTCTCTTGCGTCTCGCTCTCTCGCTCGCGGAGGGTCGGACGGAGGGGCGAGCGGAGAGGAGGGCTATTGATGTGCTTGCATTCACATAGATAGTAGATACTTACAAACAAAAAAAAACAAATAAAAATAATGTGCGTTTTTAAACATACGAAAATGTTTTACTATTTTCAGAGAAACGATCGAGTCTAAGATGCCGATTAATATGAAACAAATTAATGAGTAAGTATTACTACTAATCAATATTATTATGAGTAGTTACGTTAATATTGTAGTACCTAGTAGCATTAAAGTATTATGGTAGACAGGCGTAGCGCGTAGACCTAGTCTAATTTAGATACATACATATTATAACAATAACGAACGTAGGTACTACCAGTATGTACCTATTATATGTATATAAAATGTATATTTATATTCATTATCATTCACTTATTTTTTAGTTAGGTACCTTACCTACTTATTTTATTTTATTTATTTTCATCGCAGAATGAACATCAGATTGGAAAAAAAACATCGTACGCAGTCGGCCAGTAAGCAGTATAAGGCAAGCAGACCAAACGAGACAGCTCTACCCAGTAAGTAGGCAAATAAACTATTAAATATAGTGGTGAGCGTTTAATGAACGAACAGTTTTTTTAGACTGTTTCTTTGGCGTGAACGGATAAACAGTCTACCGTTCTCTGATAAACTAGTTTATGAATGAACTACAAGCAACGCGTTGCGCTTTGGTCGAGCGAAGTTCACAGTTCACAGTTCACAACGCGACGATACTTAAACCTACGTCATCGTCGACTGTCGAGTGAAATACGAAAGTAGCCGAATATTACCGAAGTAGTCTAGTTCGCCGAGATTGGTCGTAATTATGATAATTTAAAATAGACTCTTAATGTTTTCTATTTAGGTACATTTTGCTTTACCATTAATTTAAATTTTGTTTGTTTACAATAAATTCGTAATATTCGTTAGTAGAAAAGTTAATGTTTTTAAATGTTAATATAAATGAAAAAAGGTTCGAGAATTACTTGTAAATATAAATAAATAGATTGTGTAAATAGTGTAAATACCCATGAAAATGTATATAAAATGAAATGAACTTCTAAATACGCCAGGTTTATGTGCACCTTATATTTATTAATAAAACACTTTTAAAAACATACAATTTTACATACAAATAAACCTGCCAGTCCTAAGCCTGGAAAAGTATGAAGGGGAGTTCAGTTTATTTTATTTTAAATAGTTTTGTAATAATCGCCGTAGCGTAGTACAACTGCTCACGTTCAGTCTAAGAAGTAAACTAGTCGAAAATTGGACTGTTTTTTAAACTAGTTTATCGTTTACCATAAACGGTCTCGTTGCGTCGACGGAAAATACGTCAACGACCCACCGCTAATTAAATAATAATATGTAATGTAGGTATGATTGTATGTAACAACTAACTACATACATGTCATCATAATATAAAATTGTAGCCTAGCCGATATGTAGAGAAAAGTTGTCAATAATAACATAATAACACGTGCGTCGCGTGTTTATCATCCATACAATACGTCACATAGAAACAAAATATACCACAATATGTATTGTAGGTATAATTATGAATTATTTTGTGGCCCTGAAAAGGGCCGTTTTAAGTATGTCTTGTGTGTAGACTAGATGAAGATTGCCAATTAGGCCTTCTTCTCGGTCTTCTTGGGCAGTAGCACGGCTTGAATGTTCGGCAGCACACCACCTTGAGCGATTGTCACGCCGCTGAGAAGCTTGTTCAACTCCTCGTCGTTCCTGATCGCCAATTGTAAATGACGGGGGATGATTCTGGTCTTCTTGTTGTCCCTCGCGGCGTTGCCGGCCAACTCGAGTACTTCAGCGGCCAGATATTCCATGACGGCGGCCAAATACACCGGTGCACCGGCACCGACGCGTTCGGCATAGTTGCCGTTCCTCAGGAGACGATGGATACGACCCACGGGGAATTGAAGACCGGACCCACGGGGAATTGAAGACCGGCACGGTTGGAGCGAGACTTGACCTTTCCCTTAACTTTGCCACCTTTGCCGCGTCCGGACATGTTGATAGGGGTTTGTTAAAACACACACGAAAGAGTAATGAAACGGGCGGGCGTGCGTTGACGACCGTCCGAGCGTACTGTGACGAGTGAATGCGTATACATCGACGCCGGCGCCCCGTATTTATATACCGCGCGGAGCGTGCGGCGTTAGCACCCGCGCAAGTGAGTATAATCCCGCTATCCCGGCGGCGCGCGAACGGGACGACATTCGACAAAACAAATGAATATGAATGAATGCACCTCTCGCTCGCTCACACACACGAAATAAAATAACGAAATTAGTACATACATAAATAGAGAAAATAGTGAAAATTATGAAATTAATTATAAAAATAGTTAATTAGTAACAAATAGGTAAATAAAATACTTTATCATACATTTTGTTCGTCGTTCGGACACGAGACGAGAGAGTCGGGAGTTGGGAGTACGTTTCTGACGGAGGGAGTTTCGATTCGATTCGATTCGATTCTAATGAAAGAACGAACGAACGCAACCAACAAATAATTATAGTTGAGCTGTTAATATAATATGCGCATGTAAAGTACATGGTAGTGCATCGTAGTAAGTATAGTAATAATTATTTGATGTACGGTCTATACTTACAAATAAGAGAGAAGAGAGAAATATTATTGTCATATTGAGAGGCGAAGAGAAGAGAAATAATTATTATGTACCTATTTCTTGTCGCTCGTGGTTATAAGAGTAGGTATGAAAGTTTAGTTTAGTAGTTCGTATGTACTTATTATTATGTATATGTTATGTACCTAAAATGTGGTGTAAGTATATTTATTTATTTTATTATGAATATTGTGTGTGAGTGAATATTAGAGACGAGACGAGCGTAACGTATGTCGCATAGAAACAAATTTAAGTTCACGCGTGCGCGCGTGAACTGTTTTATCGAGAAACATATGTTAGCCCTGAAAAGGGCTGTTTTGTTGCGCGATTGCGCACATTGCTTGTAGATTGGTATGATGGTATTGTCACACCGCCTACTTCTTGGATGCTGCCGATGCCTTCTTCGCGGCGGCTGCCTTCGACTTGGGGGTGGCGGCGGCGGCCTTCTTGGGTTTCGGCGCTTTCGGCTTCTTGGTGGGCGGCTTGGCGGTCCTCTTCGCCTTGGGGGCGGCGGCGGCGCCCTTACCCTTGGCGGGCGCGGCGGCGGCCTTCTTGGCGGCGGGTTTTTTCTTTGCGGCGGCGGCGGCCTTCTTGTCCTTAGCGGAGACGGCTGAGGATCGCCCCTTGGCGGGCGAGGCGGCGGCGGCGGAGGCGGCGGCCTTCTTGCCCTTAGCGGCGGCGGAGGCGGCGGGCGCCTTCTTCGACTTGGCAGCGGAGTCCTTGGCTGCGGGCTTCTTCTTGGCGTCGCCGGAGGCGGCGGCGGCCTTCGCCTTGCCGCCGGACGCGGCGCTCGACTTGCCGGACTTTGATTCCAGTTTGAAGGAGCCGCTGGCCCCCTTGCCCTTGGTTTGCACCAAAACACCGGACTCGACGGCGCTCTTCAGATATTTCCTAATGAAAGGTGCCAATTTCTCGCTGTCGACCTCGTACGTGGCCGCGATGTATTTCTTGATAGCCTTCAGCGAGGATCCGCTGCGCTCCTTCAGCTCCCTGATCGCCTCGTTCACCATTTCGGACGTTTTCGGGTGTGTAGGCTTCGCCTTGGGTTTCTTTGCCGCGGCTCCACCGGCGGACGCCTTCGGCTTCTTGGCGGGAGTCGCCGGTGCGGGGGTTTCAGCTGCTACTGCCGTGTCTGCCATCTTCTCAATATTATAAAATTTTCTTGTCGACTTGATTTGATTGATTGAAAACAAAAACACACAAGCACTGAGATGCGAGCGAGCGAGAGATTGATTACAAACAAACAACACGAACGCGCGAAGTAATATCACAGAGGGCGACACTTTTGACTTGAATATTGTCGGCGCGTAGCTTTACCGCAAGGAGAGCCCCACACTCGATACACGATTTCTCGTACCAACTCTATCAACTTTTCACTAACATAGATCTAATTAAAACCGTTTTTTGACACATTGCATTTATATTTATAACATGCACACACATATTATTGTTACATTTTGAACTTGGCCACAATATAAACAACGGTAACAGTGTTAAATGTAAAAATATACAAAGTTACGGCGATTTAATCACGCGACTCGCAGGTCCGCGTAGGTCGACTCATGTTTAATTTTAATTTATCTCTATGTACAACGTTCTATATACATTATTATATTCATAAATTAACGGCTAACATATCGATATTATTATAATAAACAAAAACCAATATCTAGCAATAAAACTAACATGTTATATCGGTCAAATTCCGAACGTCCGTAAAACACGCGGTGCGTGCATCGTCGTCTCAAACGATTCCATCATTTTCATGTAGCGAATGAATATGCCATCATATTATTAAGCAAATAAATAATATAATTTTACTAATTACTATTATTGTATATCATTCATACTCGCATAACGAATAGTAATCAAGACAAACGCGTGCCCTCTCCTTTGTATTCTTATACATTAATTCTCGCATCACAACAACAGACGGCCAGCGAGCCAGCGTCTCAGTTAATTTCGTTTATTGGGCGAATTTAGTAAGTAAAATCAACTTAAAAACATAACACATACGACTTTATGAGGATAGCTAATCTAAATATTTTATATAATATTCATTCATATGTAAACTTTATATGTAATATGTATTACAAATGCAAGTACATATTATGTATCTACCTAAAAATAACATCAAAGTTCGTTCGTTTCGCCCGTCCGTATTTTGTTCATACTAACTAACTAACTAACTAACTAAGTAAGTAGGCACTCGTTCAGTCCAGTCAGTACAGTTTTGTAAGCTTGCTTTTGTAGCTCGCTGCGCTAGTTAGTTAGTTAATTTGTCGCGTGTTCGTAGAATCCGATACCAAATTAGTTTGTATTGTAAGTAGGTAGGTATGTATTATTTATCTATATGTAAAATAAAGTTTAATCATATCAAATTTAACCAGGCGGACGTTAAATATGTTTAATATGTAGAGTATATGTAGGGGTTTTATGTGCGTGTATAGTGTAAGTAGGTACTAACGACTATCGTACATTATGTCAAATAGAAACAATCATTATAATTTCAGGTGACACAATATTGCATATCACCCAAAATGTAAAACAAGAAACATATGCGGCCCTGAAAAGGGCCTTTTTGTGATAGTTTTGTATGTAGTTGTGGCAATAAATGCGTTATATACGATGTTGCCATGCACACATAACGCATATTATTTATTATATACACACACACTGTGCGGCGCGCGTGTATACAATAATTTTAACCGCCGAAACCGTAGAGGGTGCGGCCCTGGCGTTTCAGAGCGTACACGACGTCCATTGCTGTGACGGTCTTCCTCTTGGCGTGCTCGGTGTATGTGACCGCGTCGCGGATCACGTTCTCGAGGAACACCTTCAGCACGCCGCGGGTCTCCTCGTAGATGAGACCGGATATACGCTTCACTCCACCCCTGCGGGCCAGACGACGGATGGCGGGCTTCGTGATACCCTGGATGTTATCACGCAACACTTTCCTGTGACGCTTGGCTCCTCCTTTTCCCAGACCTTTACCTCCCTTACCGCGGCCTGTCATTTTGCTTGATTTCGGTTGAGCACACCGCGAGACTGATGAACACGATACGATTCGTAGCCGGCTGGCGCAACACTGGAACCGAGCGAGCGATGTGCCCCTCTCTTATATGCTGCGCGCACAACACAACGCAAACGCAAACGCACACACCGCGCCACCACACGAATTCACAAACAACACCGAACCGACCGAACTGAAGCGACAAAGAAATCTAAAAAGAAAATTAATACATTGAAATTAATTATCCAAAATTTCAACCGCCTGTACCTTTAAGTAGGATTTTTAAAAAACAAAACACATTATAGGCGCGCGCATATAAGAAGAAGTAAATATTGAATTGAAAACTACATGAAAATACTACACTATTTAATATCGTTAGTTCTATCTAATATCATTCATTTTCATTATACATACATTCATAATACATAAAAAATTGTTAAGTACATATATTATTATATCTAAATATGTAAATGTTATCCTACATACTTACATAATTATAAATTTAGCTAGGAGGACGGCGCGCCGATATTATTTTGAGGAGCGCATGAGAGATAGTTATCCATACTTTCTTTAACTTTAATATTGCCCAAGTTGAATAATTATGTTGCATATTTCATATGTACATTTGATGTAGTTACTACCTATTATGCATTTATTTCTATTTTAACTGCTATTAACGATTTAAACATTAATTTCATTACATATTTGGTTTTGGTTCTCCAATTAAACATATTTACCAAGTTTCGCGGCGCGGAGGGAGCTTGTGTGCGTAATTGAATTCATGGTATTTTACTATTCTATTTTATTATGTTCAGTATGTATGGATGGTGTTTAAAAGTACATAATGACATAGGTAAATAAAGTATGTACGGGATATTATACGGTGCGTACCTAATGTCATGTATTTATGTATGTATGTATTAGGAGTAGGACGTATTATGACCATAGAAACAAAAAAATATTATTATCATTGAAATAATAATATTGTATAGAAACATATGCGGCCCTGAAAAGGGCCTTTTGTTTTGTTGTGTGACCAACGCGTTACGTGTCGGTTGCCTGTTTTGGTGCGAGTGAAGTTAAGCGCGTTCACCACGGATCCTACGCGCCAACTGGATGTCTTTGGGCATGATGGTGACACGCTTGGCGTGAATGGCGCAAAGGTTGGTGTCCTCGAAGAGACCCACCAGGTACGCCTCGCTGGCCTCCTGGAGTGCCATCACCGCGGAGCTCTGGAAACGGAGATCGGTCTTGAAGTCCTGAGCGATCTCACGTACCAAACGTTGGAACGGCAGCTTGCGGATCAGAAGCTCGGTACTCTTCTGGTAACGACGGATCTCACGGAGGGCGACAGTGCCGGGCCTGTAGCGATGGGGCTTCTTCACACCTCCGGTGGCGGGTGCGCTCTTGCGGGCCGCCTTGGTGGCGAGCTGCTTACGCGGCGCCTTACCACCGGTGGACTTACGAGCGGTCTGCTTGGTACGAGCCATGTTTAGTAGTTGTAGTTAACGGAACGACGTGCGTCGACTTGCTTTCGGTACGCGATACGTGCGAATGACGGCGGCGCGGTGTGCCGCGCCGCTTTTATTTATGCACGCGGCCGGGCCGGGCCGGGAACCGGGGACGCGCGAGACGCCGATCGCAACGCCGCGCCGCCGCGTACGCGCGCGCATCGTACTATTTCGCATATAATATTTTTACTATAGAATATGTACTATACTTATTTTTATTAATTAATTCTTTCACTATATCGAATATTCACAATTAAATTTATTTATATAATTATATAATACACTTACTTACAAGGATTTATTGTATCATAATAAAAAAAAAATTAACCTAACCTACTGTGACAGTGTCGATTTCAACTAAAACCATTAATTACAAATTATATTTACGTTATTTAGGTAGGTACACTTACTTATTATAATTAGCCAAGTTTAATGATTTACATAATTGTTTTTTTTTTACATAATTATTATAGTAAGTAAGTATCATCTACTAGGTGGATATGTATGTAGTTATCAAATAATATAATGCAAAATGTGGTTAATAATATTGTTAACCCATTCTATTCTATCATTTAACAAATAGGTAGGCATATGTATGCATGTTGTTGGTTGATTCGTGTCATTTTCTTTTATATTTTGGTTTGTTTTGTTTGTAAGTTGCGAATGTCTTAACATAAGGTTGGCGTGAAAATAAATTATTATAATTTAGGATTATGTGCTTATTTATTATGTAGGTACGTTTGCGTGCGTGCGTAATATATAAGTAAGTAAGTACCGTAAGTAGGTAGGTAGGTAGGTAGGTTTAGGTTAAGGTTTAGCGTACGTACTGTATGTCATTGAGAAACAAATGTTACTACCATACACACAACTATGTGTGTGTACTTCGTGTCATATGAATTATTTTGTGGCCCTGAAAAGGGCCTTTTTGATCTGCAGAGTGAATACGGCGAATGTATAACACGTCGGTCGCGTTGCGTAGCCTCGTGTTAGGTTCGTGTCCCACTTCACTTGGAGCTGGTGTACTTGGTGACGGCCTTGGTGCCTTCACTGACGGCGTGCTTGGCGAGCTCACCGGGCAGGAGCAACCTCACGGAGGTCTGCACCTCCCTGGAGGTGATGGTGGAGCGCTTGTTGTAGTGGGCGAGACGGGACGCCTCGGCGGCGATGCGCTCGAAGATGTCGTTCACGAACGAGTTCATGATGGACATGGCCTTGCTGGAGATACCGGTGTCGGGGTGGACCTGCTTGAGCACCTTGTAAATGTAGATGGCGTAGCTCTCCTTCCTCTTGTGCTTCTTCTTCTTCTTGTCGGTTTTGGAAATGTTCTTCTGGGCCTTGCCAGACTTCTTGGCGGCCTTACCACTTGTCTTGGGCGGCATGATGAATGATAATATACAATCAATTCACTGAACTTAGCGAGAGTGCGTGCGTGCGTGCGTCTCCAACGGGGGATACGGTCGGCAATGTGCCGTGCTAGAAATGACAACCCGGTTTTATTACGCTACCGTAGCACCGTGACGCTACTCACAAACGAGAAGTTTTGAACGCGCGCACCAATAGGGATAGAGCTCACGAAATGCGCGAGCGAGACGGATGCTACGCCTCTCTTGCGTCTCGCTCTCTCGCTCGCGGAGGGTCGGACGGAGGGGCGAGCGGAGAGGAGGGCTATTGATGTGCTTGCATTCACATAGATAGTAGATACTTACAAACAAAAAAAAACAAATAAAAATAATGTGCGTTTTTAAACATACGAAAATGTTTTACTATTTTCAGAGAAACGATCGAGTCTAAGATGCCGATTAATATGAAACAAATTAATGAGTAAGTATTACTACTAATCAATATTATTATGAGTAGTTACGTTAATATTGTAGTACCTAGTAGCATTAAAGTATTATGGTAGACAGGCGTAGCGCGTAGACCTAGTCTAATTTAGATACATACATATTATAACAATAACGAACGTAGGTACTACCAGTATGTACCTATTATATGTATATAAAATGTATATTTATATTCATTATCATTCACTTATTTTTTAGTTAGGTACCTTACCTACTTATTTTATTTTATTTATTTTCATCGCAGAATGAACATCAGATTGGAAAAAAAACATCGTACGCAGTCGGCCAGTAAGCAGTATAAGGCAAGCAGACCAAACGAGACAGCTCTACCCAGTAAGTAGGCAAATAAACTATTAAATAATAATATGTAATGTAGGTATGATTGTATGTAACAACTAACTACATACATGTCATCATAATATAAAATTGTAGCCTAGCCGATATGTAGAGAAAAGTTGTTTATCATCCATACAATACGTCACATAGAAACAAAATATACCACAATATGTATTGTAGGTATAATTATGAATTATTTTGTGGCCCTGAAAAGGGCCGTTTTAAGTATGTCTTGTGTGTAGACTAGATGAAGATTGCCAATTAGGCCTTCTTCTCGGTCTTCTTGGGCAGTAGCACGGCTTGAATGTTCGGCAGCACACCACCTTGAGCGATTGTCACGCCGCTGAGAAGCTTGTTCAACTCCTCGTCGTTCCTGATCGCCAATTGTAAATGACGGGGGATGATTCTGGTCTTCTTGTTGTCCCTCGCGGCGTTGCCGGCCAACTCGAGTACTTCAGCGGCCAGATATTCCATGACGGCGGCCAAATACACCGGTGCACCGGCACCGACGCGTTCGGCATAGTTGCCGTTCCTCAGGAGACGATGGATACGACCCACGGGGAATTGAAGACCGGCACGGTTGGAGCGAGACTTGACCTTTCCCTTAACTTTGCCACCTTTGCCGCGTCCGGACATGTTGATAGGGGTTTGTTAAAACACACACGAAAGAGTAATGAAACGGGCGGGCGTGCGTTGACGACCGTCCGAGCGTACTGTGACGAGTGAATGCGTATACATCGACGCCGGCGCCCCGTATTTATATACCGCGCGGAGCGTGCGGCGTTAGCACCCGCGCAAGTGAGTATAATCCCGCTATCCCGGCGGCGCGCGAACGGGACGACATTCGACAAAACAAATGAATATGAATGAATGCACCTCTCGCTCGCTCACACACACGAAATAAAATAACGAAATTAGTACATACATAAATAGAGAAAATAGTGAAAATTATGAAATTAATTATAAAAATAGTTAATTAGTAACAAATAGGTAAATAAAATACTTTATCATACATTTTGTTCGTCGTTCGGACACGAGACGAGAGAGTCGGGAGTTGGGAGTACGTTTCTGACGGAGGGAGTTTCGATTCGATTCGATTCGATTCTAATGAAAGAACGAACGAACGCAACCAACAAATAATTATAGTTGAGCTGTTAATATAATATGCGCATGTAAAGTACATGGTAGTGCATCGTAGTAAGTATAGTAATAATTATTTGATGTACGGTCTATACTTACAAATAAGAGAGAAGAGAGAAATATTATTGTCATATTGAGAGGCGAAGAGAAGAGAAATAATTATTATGTACCTATTTCTTGTCGCTCGTGGTTATAAGAGTAGGTATGAAAGTTTAGTTTAGTAGTTCGTATGTACTTATTATTATGTATATGTTATGTACCTAAAATGTGGTGTAAGTATATTTATTTATTTTATTATGAATATTGTGTGTGAGTGAATATTAGAGACGAGACGAGCGTAACGTATGTCGCATAGAAACAAATTTAAGTTCACGCGTGCGCGCGTGAACTGTTTTATCGAGAAACATATGTTAGCCCTGAAAAGGGCTGTTTTGTTGCGCGATTGCGCACATTGCTTGTAGATTGGTATGATGGTATTGTCACACCGCCTACTTCTTGGATGCTGCCGATGCCTTCTTCGCGGCGGCTGCCTTCGACTTGGGGGTGGCGGCGGCGGCCTTCTTGGGTTTCGGCGCTTTCGGCTTCTTGGTGGGCGGCTTGGCGGTCCTCTTCGCCTTGGGGGCGGCGGCGGCGCCCTTACCCTTGGCGGGCGCGGCGGCGGCCTTCTTGGCGGCGGGTTTTTTCTTTGCGGCGGCGGCGGCCTTCTTGTCCTTAGCGGAGACGGCTGAGGATCGCCCCTTGGCGGGCGAGGCGGCGGCGGCGGAGGCGGCGGCCTTCTTGCCCTTAGCGGCGGCGGAGGCGGCGGGCGCCTTCTTCGACTTGGCAGCGGAGTCCTTGGCTGCGGGCTTCTTCTTGGCGTCGCCGGAGGCGGCGGCGGCCTTCGCCTTGCCGCCGGACGCGGCGCTCGACTTGCCGGACTTTGATTCCAGTTTGAAGGAGCCGCTGGCCCCCTTGCCCTTGGTTTGCACCAAAACACCGGACTCGACGGCGCTCTTCAGATATTTCCTAATGAAAGGTGCCAATTTCTCGCTGTCGACCTCGTACGTGGCCGCGATGTATTTCTTGATAGCCTTCAGCGAGGATCCGCTGCGCTCCTTCAGCTCCCTGATCGCCTCGTTCACCATTTCGGACGTTTTCGGGTGTGTAGGCTTCGCCTTGGGTTTCTTTGCCGCGGCTCCACCGGCGGACGCCTTCGGCTTCTTGGCGGGAGTCGCCGGTGCGGGGGTTTCAGCTGCTACTGCCGTGTCTGCCATCTTCTCAATATTATAAAATTTTCTTGTCGACTTGATTTGATTGATTGAAAACAAAAACACACAAGCACTGAGATGCGAGCGAGCGAGAGATTGATTACAAACAAACAACACGAACGCGCGAAGTAATATCACAGAGGGCGACACTTTTGACTTGAATATTGTCGGCGCGTAGCTTTACCGCAAGGAGAGCCCCACACTCGATACACGATTTCTCGTACCAACTCTATCAACTTTTCACTAACATAGATCTAATTAAAACCGTTTTTTGACACATTGCATTTATATTTATAACATGCACACACATATTATTGTTACATTTTGAACTTGGCCACAATATAAACAACGGTAACAGTGTTAAATGTAAAAATATACAAAGTTACGGCGATTTAATCACGCGACTCGCAGGTCCGCGTAGGTCGACTCATGTTTAATTTTAATTTATCTCTATGTACAACGTTCTATATACATTATTATATTCATAAATTAACGGCTAACATATCGATATTATTATAATAAACAAAAACCAATATCTAGCAATAAAACTAACATGTTATATCGGTCAAATTCCGAACGTCCGTAAAACACGCGGTGCGTGCATCGTCGTCTCAAACGATTCCATCATTTTCATGTAGCGAATGAATATGCCATCATATTATTAAGCAAATAAATAATATAATTTTACTAATTACTATTATTGTATATCATTCATACTCGCATAACGAATAGTAATCAAGACAAACGCGTGCCCTCTCCTTTGTATTCTTATACATTAATTCTCGCATCACAACAACAGACGGCCAGCGAGCCAGCGTCTCAGTTAATTTCGTTTATTGGGCGAATTTAGTAAGTAAAATCAACTTAAAAACATAACACATACGACTTTATGAGGATAGCTAATCTAAATATTTTATATAATATTCATTCATATGTAAACTTTATATGTAATATGTATTACAAATGCAAGTACATATTATGTATCTACCTAAAAATAACATCAAAGTTCGTTCGTTTCGCCCGTCCGTATTTTGTTCATACTAACTAACTAACTAACTAACTAAGTAAGTAGGCACTCGTTCAGTCCAGTCAGTACAGTTTTGTAAGCTTGCTTTTGTAGCTCGCTGCGCTAGTTAGTTAGTTAATTTGTCGCGTGTTCGTAGAATCCGATACCAAATTAGTTTGTATTGTAAGTAGGTAGGTATGTATTATTTATCTATATGTAAAATAAAGTTTAATCATATCAAATTTAACCAGGCGGACGTTAAATATGTTTAATATGTAGAGTATATGTAGGGGTTTTATGTGCGTGTATAGTGTAAGTAGGTACTAACGACTATCGTACATTATGTCAAATAGAAACAATCATTATAATTTCAGGTGACACAATATTGCATATCACCCAAAATGTAAAACAAGAAACATATGCGGCCCTGAAAAGGGCCTTTTTGTGATAGTTTTGTATGTAGTTGTGGCAATAAATGCGTTATATACGATGTTGCCATGCACACATAACGCATATTATTTATTATATACACACACACTGTGCGGCGCGCGTGTATACAATAATTTTAACCGCCGAAACCGTAGAGGGTGCGGCCCTGGCGTTTCAGAGCGTACACGACGTCCATTGCTGTGACGGTCTTCCTCTTGGCGTGCTCGGTGTATGTGACCGCGTCGCGGATCACGTTCTCGAGGAACACCTTCAGCACGCCGCGGGTCTCCTCGTAGATGAGACCGGATATACGCTTCACTCCACCCCTGCGGGCCAGACGACGGATGGCGGGCTTCGTGATACCCTGGATGTTATCACGCAACACTTTCCTGTGACGCTTGGCTCCTCCTTTTCCCAGACCTTTACCTCCCTTACCGCGGCCTGTCATTTTGCTTGATTTCGGTTGAGCACACCGCGAGACTGATGAACACGATACGATTCGTAGCCGGCTGGCGCAACACTGGAACCGAGCGAGCGATGTGCCCCTCTCTTATATGCTGCGCGCACAACACAACGCAAACGCAAACGCACACACCGCGCCACCACACGAATTCACAAACAACACCGAACCGACCGAACTGAAGCGACAAAGAAATCTAAAAAGAAAATTAATACATTGAAATTAATTATCCAAAATTTCAACCGCCTGTACCTTTAAGTAGGATTTTTAAAAAACAAAACACATTATAGGCGCGCGCATATAAGAAGAAGTAAATATTGAATTGAAAACTACATGAAAATACTACACTATTTAATATCGTTAGTTCTATCTAATATCATTCATTTTCATTATACATACATTCATAATACATAAAAAATTGTTAAGTACATATATTATTATATCTAAATATGTAAATGTTATCCTACATACTTACATAATTATAAATTTAGCTAGGAGGACGGCGCGCCGATATTATTTTGAGGAGCGCATGAGAGATAGTTATCCATACTTTCTTTAACTTTAATATTGCCCAAGTTGAATAATTATGTTGCATATTTCATATGTACATTTGATGTAGTTACTACCTATTATGCATTTATTTCTATTTTAACTGCTATTAACGATTTAAACATTAATTTCATTACATATTTGGTTTTGGTTCTCCAATTAAACATATTTACCAAGTTTCGCGGCGCGGAGGGAGCTTGTGTGCGTAATTGAATTCATGGTATTTTACTATTCTATTTTATTATGTTCAGTATGTATGGATGGTGTTTAAAAGTACATAATGACATAGGTAAATAAAGTATGTACGGGATATTATACGGTGCGTACCTAATGTCATGTATTTATGTATGTATGTATTAGGAGTAGGACGTATTATGACCATAGAAACAAAAAAATATTATTATCATTGAAATAATAATATTGTATAGAAACATATGCGGCCCTGAAAAGGGCCTTTTGTTTTGTTGTGTGACCAACGCGTTACGTGTCGGTTGCCTGTTTTGGTGCGAGTGAAGTTAAGCGCGTTCACCACGGATCCTACGCGCCAACTGGATGTCTTTGGGCATGATGGTGACACGCTTGGCGTGAATGGCGCAAAGGTTGGTGTCCTCGAAGAGACCCACCAGGTACGCCTCGCTGGCCTCCTGGAGTGCCATCACCGCGGAGCTCTGGAAACGGAGATCGGTCTTGAAGTCCTGAGCGATCTCACGTACCAAACGTTGGAACGGCAGCTTGCGGATCAGAAGCTCGGTACTCTTCTGGTAACGACGGATCTCACGGAGGGCGACAGTGCCGGGCCTGTAGCGATGGGGCTTCTTCACACCTCCGGTGGCGGGTGCGCTCTTGCGGGCCGCCTTGGTGGCGAGCTGCTTACGCGGCGCCTTACCACCGGTGGACTTACGAGCGGTCTGCTTGGTACGAGCCATGTTTAGTAGTTGTAGTTAACGGAACGACGTGCGTCGACTTGCTTTCGGTACGCGATACGTGCGAATGACGGCGGCGCGGTGTGCCGCGCCGCTTTTATTTATGCACGCGGCCGGGCCGGGCCGGGAACCGGGGACGCGCGAGACGCCGATCGCAACGCCGCGCCGCCGCGTACGCGCGCGCATCGTACTATTTCGCATATAATATTTTTACTATAGAATATGTACTATACTTATTTTTATTAATTAATTCTTTCACTATATCGAATATTCACAATTAAATTTATTTATATAATTATATAATACACTTACTTACAAGGATTTATTGTATCATAATAAAAAAAAAATTAACCTAACCTACTGTGACAGTGTCGATTTCAACTAAAACCATTAATTACAAATTATATTTACGTTATTTAGGTAGGTACACTTACTTATTATAATTAGCCAAGTTTAATGATTTACATAATTGTTTTTTTTTTACATAATTATTATAGTAAGTAAGTATCATCTACTAGGTGGATATGTATGTAGTTATCAAATAATATAATGCAAAATGTGGTTAATAATATTGTTAACCCATTCTATTCTATCATTTAACAAATAGGTAGGCATATGTATGCATGTTGTTGGTTGATTCGTGTCATTTTCTTTTATATTTTGGTTTGTTTTGTTTGTAAGTTGCGAATGTCTTAACATAAGGTTGGCGTGAAAATAAATTATTATAATTTAGGATTATGTGCTTATTTATTATGTAGGTACGTTTGCGTGCGTGCGTAATATATAAGTAAGTAAGTACCGTAAGTAGGTAGGTAGGTAGGTAGGTTTAGGTTAAGGTTTAGCGTACGTACTGTATGTCATTGAGAAACAAATGTTACTACCATACACACAACTATGTGTGTGTACTTCGTGTCATATGAATTATTTTGTGGCCCTGAAAAGGGCCTTTTTGATCTGCAGAGTGAATACGGCGAATGTATAACACGTCGGTCGCGTTGCGTAGCCTCGTGTTAGGTTCGTGTCCCACTTCACTTGGAGCTGGTGTACTTGGTGACGGCCTTGGTGCCTTCACTGACGGCGTGCTTGGCGAGCTCACCGGGCAGGAGCAACCTCACGGAGGTCTGCACCTCCCTGGAGGTGATGGTGGAGCGCTTGTTGTAGTGGGCGAGACGGGACGCCTCGGCGGCGATGCGCTCGAAGATGTCGTTCACGAACGAGTTCATGATGGACATGGCCTTGCTGGAGATACCGGTGTCGGGGTGGACCTGCTTGAGCACCTTGTAAATGTAGATGGCGTAGCTCTCCTTCCTCTTGTGCTTCTTCTTCTTCTTGTCGGTTTTGGAAATGTTCTTCTGGGCCTTGCCAGACTTCTTGGCGGCCTTACCACTTGTCTTGGGCGGCATGATGAATGATAATATACAATCAATTCACTGAACTTAGCGAGAGTGCGTGCGTGCGTGCGTCTCCAACGGGGGATACGGTCGGCAATGTGCCGTGCTAGAAATGACAACCCGGTTTTATTACGCTACCGTAGCACCGTGACGCTACTCACAAACGAGAAGTTTTGAACGCGCGCACCAATAGGGATAGAGCTCACGAAATGCGCGAGCGAGACGGATGCTACGCCTCTCTTGCGTCTCGCTCTCTCGCTCGCGGAGGGTCGGACGGAGGGGCGAGCGGAGAGGAGGGCTATTGATGTGCTTGCATTCACATAGATAGTAGATACTTACAAACAAAAAAAAACAAATAAAAATAATGTGCGTTTTTAAACATACGAAAATGTTTTACTATTTTCAGAGAAACGATCGAGTCTAAGATGCCGATTAATATGAAACAAATTAATGAGTAAGTATTACTACTAATCAATATTATTATGAGTAGTTACGTTAATATTGTAGTACCTAGTAGCATTAAAGTATTATGGTAGACAGGCGTAGCGCGTAGACCTAGTCTAATTTAGATACATACATATTATAACAATAACGAACGTAGGTATTACCAGTATGTACCTATTATATGTATATAAAATGTATATTTATATTCATTATCATTCACTTATTTTTTAGTTAGGTACCTTACCTACTTATTTTATTTTATTTATTTTCATCGCAGAATGAACATCAGATTGGAAAAAAAACATCGTACGCAGTCGGCCAGTAAGCAGTATAAGGCAAGCAGACCAAACGAGACAGCTCTACCCAGTAAGTAGGCAAATAAACTATTAAATAATAATATGTAATGTAGGTATGATTGTATGTAACAACTAACTACATACATGTCATCATAATATAAAATTGTAGCCTAGCCGATATGTAGAGAAAAGTTGTTTATCATCCATACAATACGTCACATAGAAACAAAATATACCACAATATGTATTGTAGGTATAATTATGAATTATTTTGTGGCCCTGAAAAGGGCCGTTTTAAGTATGTCTTGTGTGTAGACTAGATGAAGATTGCCAATTAGGCCTTCTTCTCGGTCTTCTTGGGCAGTAGCACGGCTTGAATGTTCGGCAGCACACCACCTTGAGCGATTGTCACGCCGCTGAGAAGCTTGTTCAACTCCTCGTCGTTCCTGATCGCCAATTGTAAATGACGGGGGATGATTCTGGTCTTCTTGTTGTCCCTCGCGGCGTTGCCGGCCAACTCGAGTACTTCAGCGGCCAGATATTCCATGACGGCGGCCAAATACACCGGTGCACCGGCACCGACGCGTTCGGCATAGTTGCCGTTCCTCAGGAGACGATGGATACGACCCACGGGGAATTGAAGACCGGCACGGTTGGAGCGAGACTTGACCTTTCCCTTAACTTTGCCACCTTTGCCGCGTCCGGACATGTTGATAGGGGTTTGTTAAAACACACACGAAAGAGTAATGAAACGGGCGGGCGTGCGTTGACGACCGTCCGAGCGTACTGTGACGAGTGAATGCGTATACATCGACGCCGGCGCCCCGTATTTATATACCGCGCGGAGCGTGCGGCGTTAGCACCCGCGCAAGTGAGTATAATCCCGCTATCCCGGCGGCGCGCGAACGGGACGACATTCGACAAAACAAATGAATATGAATGAATGCACCTCTCGCTCGCTCACACACACGAAATAAAATAACGAAATTAGTACATACATAAATAGAGAAAATAGTGAAAATTATGAAATTAATTATAAAAATAGTTAATTAGTAACAAATAGGTAAATAAAATACTTTATCATACATTTTGTTCGTCGTTCGGACACGAGACGAGAGAGTCGGGAGTTGGGAGTACGTTTCTGACGGAGGGAGTTTCGATTCGATTCGATTCGATTCTAATGAAAGAACGAACGAACGCAACCAACAAATAATTATAGTTGAGCTGTTAATATAATATGCGCATGTAAAGTACATGGTAGTGCATCGTAGTAAGTATAGTAATAATTATTTGATGTACGGTCTATACTTACAAATAAGAGAGAAGAGAGAAATATTATTGTCATATTGAGAGGCGAAGAGAAGAGAAATAATTATTATGTACCTATTTCTTGTCGCTCGTGGTTATAAGAGTAGGTATGAAAGTTTAGTTTAGTAGTTCGTATGTACTTATTATTATGTATATGTTATGTACCTAAAATGTGGTGTAAGTATATTTATTTATTTTATTATGAATATTGTGTGTGAGTGAATATTAGAGACGAGACGAGCGTAACGTATGTCGCATAGAAACAAATTTAAGTTCACGCGTGCGCGCGTGAACTGTTTTATCGAGAAACATATGTTAGCCCTGAAAAGGGCTGTTTTGTTGCGCGATTGCGCACATTGCTTGTAGATTGGTATGATGGTATTGTCACACCGCCTACTTCTTGGATGCTGCCGATGCCTTCTTCGCGGCGGCTGCCTTCGACTTGGGGGTGGCGGCGGCGGCCTTCTTGGGTTTCGGCGCTTTCGGCTTCTTGGTGGGCGGCTTGGCGGTCCTCTTCGCCTTGGGGGCGGCGGCGGCGCCCTTACCCTTGGCGGGCGCGGCGGCGGCCTTCTTGGCGGCGGGTTTTTTCTTTGCGGCGGCGGCGGCCTTCTTGTCCTTAGCGGAGACGGCTGAGGATCGCCCCTTGGCGGGCGAGGCGGCGGCGGCGGAGGCGGCGGCCTTCTTGCCCTTAGCGGCGGCGGAGGCGGCGGGCGCCTTCTTCGACTTGGCAGCGGAGTCCTTGGCTGCGGGCTTCTTCTTGGCGTCGCCGGAGGCGGCGGCGGCCTTCGCCTTGCCGCCGGACGCGGCGCTCGACTTGCCGGACTTTGATTCCAGTTTGAAGGAGCCGCTGGCCCCCTTGCCCTTGGTTTGCACCAAAACACCGGACTCGACGGCGCTCTTCAGATATTTCCTAATGAAAGGTGCCAATTTCTCGCTGTCGACCTCGTACGTGGCCGCGATGTATTTCTTGATAGCCTTCAGCGAGGATCCGCTGCGCTCCTTCAGCTCCCTGATCGCCTCGTTCACCATTTCGGACGTTTTCGGGTGTGTAGGCTTCGCCTTGGGTTTCTTTGCCGCGGCTCCACCGGCGGACGCCTTCGGCTTCTTGGCGGGAGTCGCCGGTGCGGGGGTTTCAGCTGCTACTGCCGTGTCTGCCATCTTCTCAATATTATAAAATTTTCTTGTCGACTTGATTTGATTGATTGAAAACAAAAACACACAAGCACTGAGATGCGAGCGAGCGAGAGATTGATTACAAACAAACAACACGAACGCGCGAAGTAATATCACAGAGGGCGACACTTTTGACTTGAATATTGTCGGCGCGTAGCTTTACCGCAAGGAGAGCCCCACACTCGATACACGATTTCTCGTACCAACTCTATCAACTTTTCACTAACATAGATCTAATTAAAACCGTTTTTTGACACATTGCATTTATATTTATAACATGCACACACATATTATTGTTACATTTTGAACTTGGCCACAATATAAACAACGGTAACAGTGTTAAATGTAAAAATATACAAAGTTACGGCGATTTAATCACGCGACTCGCAGGTCCGCGTAGGTCGACTCATGTTTAATTTTAATTTATCTCTATGTACAACGTTCTATATACATTATTATATTCATAAATTAACGGCTAACATATCGATATTATTATAATAAACAAAAACCAATATCTAGCAATAAAACTAACATGTTATATCGGTCAAATTCCGAACGTCCGTAAAACACGCGGTGCGTGCATCGTCGTCTCAAACGATTCCATCATTTTCATGTAGCGAATGAATATGCCATCATATTATTAAGCAAATAAATAATATAATTTTACTAATTACTATTATTGTATATCATTCATACTCGCATAACGAATAGTAATCAAGACAAACGCGTGCCCTCTCCTTTGTATTCTTATACATTAATTCTCGCATCACAACAACAGACGGCCAGCGAGCCAGCGTCTCAGTTAATTTCGTTTATTGGGCGAATTTAGTAAGTAAAATCAACTTAAAAACATAACACATACGACTTTATGAGGATAGCTAATCTAAATATTTTATATAATATTCATTCATATGTAAACTTTATATGTAATATGTATTACAAATGCAAGTACATATTATGTATCTACCTAAAAATAACATCAAAGTTCGTTCGTTTCGCCCGTCCGTATTTTGTTCATACTAACTAACTAACTAACTAACTAAGTAAGTAGGCACTCGTTCAGTCCAGTCAGTACAGTTTTGTAAGCTTGCTTTTGTAGCTCGCTGCGCTAGTTAGTTAGTTAATTTGTCGCGTGTTCGTAGAATCCGATACCAAATTAGTTTGTATTGTAAGTAGGTAGGTATGTATTATTTATCTATATGTAAAATAAAGTTTAATCATATCAAATTTAACCAGGCGGACGTTAAATATGTTTAATATGTAGAGTATATGTAGGGGTTTTATGTGCGTGTATAGTGTAAGTAGGTACTAACGACTATCGTACATTATGTCAAATAGAAACAATCATTATAATTTCAGGTGACACAATATTGCATATCACCCAAAATGTAAAACAAGAAACATATGCGGCCCTGAAAAGGGCCTTTTTGTGATAGTTTTGTATGTAGTTGTGGCAATAAATGCGTTATATACGATGTTGCCATGCACACATAACGCATATTATTTATTATATACACACACACTGTGCGGCGCGCGTGTATACAATAATTTTAACCGCCGAAACCGTAGAGGGTGCGGCCCTGGCGTTTCAGAGCGTACACGACGTCCATTGCTGTGACGGTCTTCCTCTTGGCGTGCTCGGTGTATGTGACCGCGTCGCGGATCACGTTCTCGAGGAACACCTTCAGCACGCCGCGGGTCTCCTCGTAGATGAGACCGGATATACGCTTCACTCCACCCCTGCGGGCCAGACGACGGATGGCGGGCTTCGTGATACCCTGGATGTTATCACGCAACACTTTCCTGTGACGCTTGGCTCCTCCTTTTCCCAGACCTTTACCTCCCTTACCGCGGCCTGTCATTTTGCTTGATTTCGGTTGAGCACACCGCGAGACTGATGAACACGATACGATTCGTAGCCGGCTGGCGCAACACTGGAACCGAGCGAGCGATGTGCCCCTCTCTTATATGCTGCGCGCACAACACAACGCAAACGCAAACGCACACACCGCGCCACCACACGAATTCACAAACAACACCGAACCGACCGAACTGAAGCGACAAAGAAATCTAAAAAGAAAATTAATACATTGAAATTAATTATCCAAAATTTCAACCGCCTGTACCTTTAAGTAGGATTTTTAAAAAACAAAACACATTATAGGCGCGCGCATATAAGAAGAAGTAAATATTGAATTGAAAACTACATGAAAATACTACACTATTTAATATCGTTAGTTCTATCTAATATCATTCATTTTCATTATACATACATTCATAATACATAAAAAATTGTTAAGTACATATATTATTATATCTAAATATGTAAATGTTATCCTACATACTTACATAATTATAAATTTAGCTAGGAGGACGGCGCGCCGATATTATTTTGAGGAGCGCATGAGAGATAGTTATCCATACTTTCTTTAACTTTAATATTGCCCAAGTTGAATAATTATGTTGCATATTTCATATGTACATTTGATGTAGTTACTACCTATTATGCATTTATTTCTATTTTAACTGCTATTAACGATTTAAACATTAATTTCATTACATATTTGGTTTTGGTTCTCCAATTAAACATATTTACCAAGTTTCGCGGCGCGGAGGGAGCTTGTGTGCGTAATTGAATTCATGGTATTTTACTATTCTATTTTATTATGTTCAGTATGTATGGATGGTGTTTAAAAGTACATAATGACATAGGTAAATAAAGTATGTACGGGATATTATACGGTGCGTACCTAATGTCATGTATTTATGTATGTATGTATTAGGAGTAGGACGTATTATGACCATAGAAACAAAAAAATATTATTATCATTGAAATAATAATATTGTATAGAAACATATGCGGCCCTGAAAAGGGCCTTTTGTTTTGTTGTGTGACCAACGCGTTACGTGTCGGTTGCCTGTTTTGGTGCGAGTGAAGTTAAGCGCGTTCACCACGGATCCTACGCGCCAACTGGATGTCTTTGGGCATGATGGTGACACGCTTGGCGTGAATGGCGCAAAGGTTGGTGTCCTCGAAGAGACCCACCAGGTACGCCTCGCTGGCCTCCTGGAGTGCCATCACCGCGGAGCTCTGGAAACGGAGATCGGTCTTGAAGTCCTGAGCGATCTCACGTACCAAACGTTGGAACGGCAGCTTGCGGATCAGAAGCTCGGTACTCTTCTGGTAACGACGGATCTCACGGAGGGCGACAGTGCCGGGCCTGTAGCGATGGGGCTTCTTCACACCTCCGGTGGCGGGTGCGCTCTTGCGGGCCGCCTTGGTGGCGAGCTGCTTACGCGGCGCCTTACCACCGGTGGACTTACGAGCGGTCTGCTTGGTACGAGCCATGTTTAGTAGTTGTAGTTAACGGAACGACGTGCGTCGACTTGCTTTCGGTACGCGATACGTGCGAATGACGGCGGCGCGGTGTGCCGCGCCGCTTTTATTTATGCACGCGGCCGGGCCGGGCCGGGAACCGGGGACGCGCGAGACGCCGATCGCAACGCCGCGCCGCCGCGTACGCGCGCGCATCGTACTATTTCGCATATAATATTTTTACTATAGAATATGTACTATACTTATTTTTATTAATTAATTCTTTCACTATATCGAATATTCACAATTAAATTTATTTATATAATTATATAATACACTTACTTACAAGGATTTATTGTATCATAATAAAAAAAAAATTAACCTAACCTACTGTGACAGTGTCGATTTCAACTAAAACCATTAATTACAAATTATATTTACGTTATTTAGGTAGGTACACTTACTTATTATAATTAGCCAAGTTTAATGATTTACATAATTGTTTTTTTTTTACATAATTATTATAGTAAGTAAGTATCATCTACTAGGTGGATATGTATGTAGTTATCAAATAATATAATGCAAAATGTGGTTAATAATATTGTTAACCCATTCTATTCTATCATTTAACAAATAGGTAGGCATATGTATGCATGTTGTTGGTTGATTCGTGTCATTTTCTTTTATATTTTGGTTTGTTTTGTTTGTAAGTTGCGAATGTCTTAACATAAGGTTGGCGTGAAAATAAATTATTATAATTTAGGATTATGTGCTTATTTATTATGTAGGTACGTTTGCGTGCGTGCGTAATATATAAGTAAGTAAGTACCGTAAGTAGGTAGGTAGGTAGGTAGGTTTAGGTTAAGGTTTAGCGTACGTACTGTATGTCATTGAGAAACAAATGTTACTACCATACACACAACTATGTGTGTGTACTTCGTGTCATATGAATTATTTTGTGGCCCTGAAAAGGGCCTTTTTGATCTGCAGAGTGAATACGGCGAATGTATAACACGTCGGTCGCGTTGCGTAGCCTCGTGTTAGGTTCGTGTCCCACTTCACTTGGAGCTGGTGTACTTGGTGACGGCCTTGGTGCCTTCACTGACGGCGTGCTTGGCGAGCTCACCGGGCAGGAGCAACCTCACGGAGGTCTGCACCTCCCTGGAGGTGATGGTGGAGCGCTTGTTGTAGTGGGCGAGACGGGACGCCTCGGCGGCGATGCGCTCGAAGATGTCGTTCACGAACGAGTTCATGATGGACATGGCCTTGCTGGAGATACCGGTGTCGGGGTGGACCTGCTTGAGCACCTTGTAAATGTAGATGGCGTAGCTCTCCTTCCTCTTGTGCTTCTTCTTCTTCTTGTCGGTTTTGGAAATGTTCTTCTGGGCCTTGCCAGACTTCTTGGCGGCCTTACCACTTGTCTTGGGCGGCATGATGAATGATAATATACAATCAATTCACTGAACTTAGCGAGAGTGCGTGCGTGCGTGCGTCTCCAACGGGGGATACGGTCGGCAATGTGCCGTGCTAGAAATGACAACCCGGTTTTATTACGCTACCGTAGCACCGTGACGCTACTCACAAACGAGAAGTTTTGAACGCGCGCACCAATAGGGATAGAGCTCACGAAATGCGCGAGCGAGACGGATGCTACGCCTCTCTTGCGTCTCGCTCTCTCGCTCGCGGAGGGTCGGACGGAGGGGCGAGCGGAGAGGAGGGCTATTGATGTGCTTGCATTCACATAGATAGTAGATACTTACAAACAAAAAAAAACAAATAAAAATAATGTGCGTTTTTAAACATACGAAAATGTTTTACTATTTTCAGAGAAACGATCGAGTCTAAGATGCCGATTAATATGAAACAAATTAATGAGTAAGTATTACTACTAATCAATATTATTATGAGTAGTTACGTTAATATTGTAGTACCTAGTAGCATTAAAGTATTATGGTAGACAGGCGTAGCGCGTAGACCTAGTCTAATTTAGATACATACATATTATAACAATAACGAACGTAGGTACTACCAGTATGTACCTATTATATGTATATAAAATGTATATTTATATTCATTATCATTCACTTATTTTTTAGTTAGGTACCTTACCTACTTATTTTATTTTATTTATTTTCATCGCAGAATGAACATCAGATTGGAAAAAAAACATCGTACGCAGTCGGCCAGTAAGCAGTATAAGGCAAGCAGACCAAACGAGACAGCTCTACCCAGTAAGTAGGCAAATAAACTATTAAATAATAATATGTAATGTAGGTATGATTGTATGTAACAACTAACTACATACATGTCATCATAATATAAAATTGTAGCCTAGCCGATATGTAGAGAAAAGTTGTTTATCATCCATACAATACGTCACATAGAAACAAAATATACCACAATATGTATTGTAGGTATAATTATGAATTATTTTGTGGCCCTGAAAAGGGCCGTTTTAAGTATGTCTTGTGTGTAGACTAGATGAAGATTGCCAATTAGGCCTTCTTCTCGGTCTTCTTGGGCAGTAGCACGGCTTGAATGTTCGGCAGCACACCACCTTGAGCGATTGTCACGCCGCTGAGAAGCTTGTTCAACTCCTCGTCGTTCCTGATCGCCAATTGTAAATGACGGGGGATGATTCTGGTCTTCTTGTTGTCCCTCGCGGCGTTGCCGGCCAACTCGAGTACTTCAGCGGCCAGATATTCCATGACGGCGGCCAAATACACCGGTGCACCGGCACCGACGCGTTCGGCATAGTTGCCGTTCCTCAGGAGACGATGGATACGACCCACGGGGAATTGAAGACCGGCACGGTTGGAGCGAGACTTGACCTTTCCCTTAACTTTGCCACCTTTGCCGCGTCCGGACATGTTGATAGGGGTTTGTTAAAACACACACGAAAGAGTAATGAAACGGGCGGGCGTGCGTTGACGACCGTCCGAGCGTACTGTGACGAGTGAATGCGTATACATCGACGCCGGCGCCCCGTATTTATATACCGCGCGGAGCGTGCGGCGTTAGCACCCGCGCAAGTGAGTATAATCCCGCTATCCCGGCGGCGCGCGAACGGGACGACATTCGACAAAACAAATGAATATGAATGAATGCACCTCTCGCTCGCTCACACACACGAAATAAAATAACGAAATTAGTACATACATAAATAGAGAAAATAGTGAAAATTATGAAATTAATTATAAAAATAGTTAATTAGTAACAAATAGGTAAATAAAATACTTTATCATACATTTTGTTCGTCGTTCGGACACGAGACGAGAGAGTCGGGAGTTGGGAGTACGTTTCTGACGGAGGGAGTTTCGATTCGATTCGATTCGATTCTAATGAAAGAACGAACGAACGCAACCAACAAATAATTATAGTTGAGCTGTTAATATAATATGCGCATGTAAAGTACATGGTAGTGCATCGTAGTAAGTATAGTAATAATTATTTGATGTACGGTCTATACTTACAAATAAGAGAGAAGAGAGAAATATTATTGTCATATTGAGAGGCGAAGAGAAGAGAAATAATTATTATGTACCTATTTCTTGTCGCTCGTGGTTATAAGAGTAGGTATGAAAGTTTAGTTTAGTAGTTCGTATGTACTTATTATTATGTATATGTTATGTACCTAAAATGTGGTGTAAGTATATTTATTTATTTTATTATGAATATTGTGTGTGAGTGAATATTAGAGACGAGACGAGCGTAACGTATGTCGCATAGAAACAAATTTAAGTTCACGCGTGCGCGCGTGAACTGTTTTATCGAGAAACATATGTTAGCCCTGAAAAGGGCTGTTTTGTTGCGCGATTGCGCACATTGCTTGTAGATTGGTATGATGGTATTGTCACACCGCCTACTTCTTGGATGCTGCCGATGCCTTCTTCGCGGCGGCTGCCTTCGACTTGGGGGTGGCGGCGGCGGCCTTCTTGGGTTTCGGCGCTTTCGGCTTCTTGGTGGGCGGCTTGGCGGTCCTCTTCGCCTTGGGGGCGGCGGCGGCGCCCTTACCCTTGGCGGGCGCGGCGGCGGCCTTCTTGGCGGCGGGTTTTTTCTTTGCGGCGGCGGCGGCCTTCTTGTCCTTAGCGGAGACGGCTGAGGATCGCCCCTTGGCGGGCGAGGCGGCGGCGGCGGAGGCGGCGGCCTTCTTGCCCTTAGCGGCGGCGGAGGCGGCGGGCGCCTTCTTCGACTTGGCAGCGGAGTCCTTGGCTGCGGGCTTCTTCTTGGCGTCGCCGGAGGCGGCGGCGGCCTTCGCCTTGCCGCCGGACGCGGCGCTCGACTTGCCGGACTTTGATTCCAGTTTGAAGGAGCCGCTGGCCCCCTTGCCCTTGGTTTGCACCAAAACACCGGACTCGACGGCGCTCTTCAGATATTTCCTAATGAAAGGTGCCAATTTCTCGCTGTCGACCTCGTACGTGGCCGCGATGTATTTCTTGATAGCCTTCAGCGAGGATCCGCTGCGCTCCTTCAGCTCCCTGATCGCCTCGTTCACCATTTCGGACGTTTTCGGGTGTGTAGGCTTCGCCTTGGGTTTCTTTGCCGCGGCTCCACCGGCGGACGCCTTCGGCTTCTTGGCGGGAGTCGCCGGTGCGGGGGTTTCAGCTGCTACTGCCGTGTCTGCCATCTTCTCAATATTATAAAATTTTCTTGTCGACTTGATTTGATTGATTGAAAACAAAAACACACAAGCACTGAGATGCGAGCGAGCGAGAGATTGATTACAAACAAACAACACGAACGCGCGAAGTAATATCACAGAGGGCGACACTTTTGACTTGAATATTGTCGGCGCGTAGCTTTACCGCAAGGAGAGCCCCACACTCGATACACGATTTCTCGTACCAACTCTATCAACTTTTCACTAACATAGATCTAATTAAAACCGTTTTTTGACACATTGCATTTATATTTATAACATGCACACACATATTATTGTTACATTTTGAACTTGGCCACAATATAAACAACGGTAACAGTGTTAAATGTAAAAATATACAAAGTTACGGCGATTTAATCACGCGACTCGCAGGTCCGCGTAGGTCGACTCATGTTTAATTTTAATTTATCTCTATGTACAACGTTCTATATACATTATTATATTCATAAATTAACGGCTAACATATCGATATTATTATAATAAACAAAAACCAATATCTAGCAATAAAACTAACATGTTATATCGGTCAAATTCCGAACGTCCGTAAAACACGCGGTGCGTGCATCGTCGTCTCAAACGATTCCATCATTTTCATGTAGCGAATGAATATGCCATCATATTATTAAGCAAATAAATAATATAATTTTACTAATTACTATTATTGTATATCATTCATACTCGCATAACGAATAGTAATCAAGACAAACGCGTGCCCTCTCCTTTGTATTCTTATACATTAATTCTCGCATCACAACAACAGACGGCCAGCGAGCCAGCGTCTCAGTTAATTTCGTTTATTGGGCGAATTTAGTAAGTAAAATCAACTTAAAAACATAACACATACGACTTTATGAGGATAGCTAATCTAAATATTTTATATAATATTCATTCATATGTAAACTTTATATGTAATATGTATTACAAATGCAAGTACATATTATGTATCTACCTAAAAATAACATCAAAGTTCGTTCGTTTCGCCCGTCCGTATTTTGTTCATACTAACTAACTAACTAACTAACTAAGTAAGTAGGCACTCGTTCAGTCCAGTCAGTACAGTTTTGTAAGCTTGCTTTTGTAGCTCGCTGCGCTAGTTAGTTAGTTAATTTGTCGCGTGTTCGTAGAATCCGATACCAAATTAGTTTGTATTGTAAGTAGGTAGGTATGTATTATTTATCTATATGTAAAATAAAGTTTAATCATATCAAATTTAACCAGGCGGACGTTAAATATGTTTAATATGTAGAGTATATGTAGGGGTTTTATGTGCGTGTATAGTGTAAGTAGGTACTAACGACTATCGTACATTATGTCAAATAGAAACAATCATTATAATTTCAGGTGACACAATATTGCATATCACCCAAAATGTAAAACAAGAAACATATGCGGCCCTGAAAAGGGCCTTTTTGTGATAGTTTTGTATGTAGTTGTGGCAATAAATGCGTTATATACGATGTTGCCATGCACACATAACGCATATTATTTATTATATACACACACACTGTGCGGCGCGCGTGTATACAATAATTTTAACCGCCGAAACCGTAGAGGGTGCGGCCCTGGCGTTTCAGAGCGTACACGACGTCCATTGCTGTGACGGTCTTCCTCTTGGCGTGCTCGGTGTATGTGACCGCGTCGCGGATCACGTTCTCGAGGAACACCTTCAGCACGCCGCGGGTCTCCTCGTAGATGAGACCGGATATACGCTTCACTCCACCCCTGCGGGCCAGACGACGGATGGCGGGCTTCGTGATACCCTGGATGTTATCACGCAACACTTTCCTGTGACGCTTGGCTCCTCCTTTTCCCAGACCTTTACCTCCCTTACCGCGGCCTGTCATTTTGCTTGATTTCGGTTGAGCACACCGCGAGACTGATGAACACGATACGATTCGTAGCCGGCTGGCGCAACACTGGAACCGAGCGAGCGATGTGCCCCTCTCTTATATGCTGCGCGCACAACACAACGCAAACGCAAACGCACACACCGCGCCACCACACGAATTCACAAACAACACCGAACCGACCGAACTGAAGCGACAAAGAAATCTAAAAAGAAAATTAATACATTGAAATTAATTATCCAAAATTTCAACCGCCTGTACCTTTAAGTAGGATTTTTAAAAAACAAAACACATTATAGGCGCGCGCATATAAGAAGAAGTAAATATTGAATTGAAAACTACATGAAAATACTACACTATTTAATATCGTTAGTTCTATCTAATATCATTCATTTTCATTATACATACATTCATAATACATAAAAAATTGTTAAGTACATATATTATTATATCTAAATATGTAAATGTTATCCTACATACTTACATAATTATAAATTTAGCTAGGAGGACGGCGCGCCGATATTATTTTGAGGAGCGCATGAGAGATAGTTATCCATACTTTCTTTAACTTTAATATTGCCCAAGTTGAATAATTATGTTGCATATTTCATATGTACATTTGATGTAGTTACTACCTATTATGCATTTATTTCTATTTTAACTGCTATTAACGATTTAAACATTAATTTCATTACATATTTGGTTTTGGTTCTCCAATTAAACATATTTACCAAGTTTCGCGGCGCGGAGGGAGCTTGTGTGCGTAATTGAATTCATGGTATTTTACTATTCTATTTTATTATGTTCAGTATGTATGGATGGTGTTTAAAAGTACATAATGACATAGGTAAATAAAGTATGTACGGGATATTATACGGTGCGTACCTAATGTCATGTATTTATGTATGTATGTATTAGGAGTAGGACGTATTATGACCATAGAAACAAAAAAATATTATTATCATTGAAATAATAATATTGTATAGAAACATATGCGGCCCTGAAAAGGGCCTTTTGTTTTGTTGTGTGACCAACGCGTTACGTGTCGGTTGCCTGTTTTGGTGCGAGTGAAGTTAAGCGCGTTCACCACGGATCCTACGCGCCAACTGGATGTCTTTGGGCATGATGGTGACACGCTTGGCGTGAATGGCGCAAAGGTTGGTGTCCTCGAAGAGACCCACCAGGTACGCCTCGCTGGCCTCCTGGAGTGCCATCACCGCGGAGCTCTGGAAACGGAGATCGGTCTTGAAGTCCTGAGCGATCTCACGTACCAAACGTTGGAACGGCAGCTTGCGGATCAGAAGCTCGGTACTCTTCTGGTAACGACGGATCTCACGGAGGGCGACAGTGCCGGGCCTGTAGCGATGGGGCTTCTTCACACCTCCGGTGGCGGGTGCGCTCTTGCGGGCCGCCTTGGTGGCGAGCTGCTTACGCGGCGCCTTACCACCGGTGGACTTACGAGCGGTCTGCTTGGTACGAGCCATGTTTAGTAGTTGTAGTTAACGGAACGACGTGCGTCGACTTGCTTTCGGTACGCGATACGTGCGAATGACGGCGGCGCGGTGTGCCGCGCCGCTTTTATTTATGCACGCGGCCGGGCCGGGCCGGGAACCGGGGACGCGCGAGACGCCGATCGCAACGCCGCGCCGCCGCGTACGCGCGCGCATCGTACTATTTCGCATATAATATTTTTACTATAGAATATGTACTATACTTATTTTTATTAATTAATTCTTTCACTATATCGAATATTCACAATTAAATTTATTTATATAATTATATAATACACTTACTTACAAGGATTTATTGTATCATAATAAAAAAAAAATTAACCTAACCTACTGTGACAGTGTCGATTTCAACTAAAACCATTAATTACAAATTATATTTACGTTATTTAGGTAGGTACACTTACTTATTATAATTAGCCAAGTTTAATGATTTACATAATTGTTTTTTTTTTACATAATTATTATAGTAAGTAAGTATCATCTACTAGGTGGATATGTATGTAGTTATCAAATAATATAATGCAAAATGTGGTTAATAATATTGTTAACCCATTCTATTCTATCATTTAACAAATAGGTAGGCATATGTATGCATGTTGTTGGTTGATTCGTGTCATTTTCTTTTATATTTTGGTTTGTTTTGTTTGTAAGTTGCGAATGTCTTAACATAAGGTTGGCGTGAAAATAAATTATTATAATTTAGGATTATGTGCTTATTTATTATGTAGGTACGTTTGCGTGCGTGCGTAATATATAAGTAAGTAAGTACCGTAAGTAGGTAGGTAGGTAGGTAGGTTTAGGTTAAGGTTTAGCGTACGTACTGTATGTCATTGAGAAACAAATGTTACTACCATACACACAACTATGTGTGTGTACTTCGTGTCATATGAATTATTTTGTGGCCCTGAAAAGGGCCTTTTTGATCTGCAGAGTGAATACGGCGAATGTATAACACGTCGGTCGCGTTGCGTAGCCTCGTGTTAGGTTCGTGTCCCACTTCACTTGGAGCTGGTGTACTTGGTGACGGCCTTGGTGCCTTCACTGACGGCGTGCTTGGCGAGCTCACCGGGCAGGAGCAACCTCACGGAGGTCTGCACCTCCCTGGAGGTGATGGTGGAGCGCTTGTTGTAGTGGGCGAGACGGGACGCCTCGGCGGCGATGCGCTCGAAGATGTCGTTCACGAACGAGTTCATGATGGACATGGCCTTGCTGGAGATACCGGTGTCGGGGTGGACCTGCTTGAGCACCTTGTAAATGTAGATGGCGTAGCTCTCCTTCCTCTTGTGCTTCTTCTTCTTCTTGTCGGTTTTGGAAATGTTCTTCTGGGCCTTGCCAGACTTCTTGGCGGCCTTACCACTTGTCTTGGGCGGCATGATGAATGATAATATACAATCAATTCACTGAACTTAGCGAGAGTGCGTGCGTGCGTGCGTCTCCAACGGGGGATACGGTCGGCAATGTGCCGTGCTAGAAATGACAACCCGGTTTTATTACGCTACCGTAGCACCGTGACGCTACTCACAAACGAGAAGTTTTGAACGCGCGCACCAATAGGGATAGAGCTCACGAAATGCGCGAGCGAGACGGATGCTACGCCTCTCTTGCGTCTCGCTCTCTCGCTCGCGGAGGGTCGGACGGAGGGGCGAGCGGAGAGGAGGGCTATTGATGTGCTTGCATTCACATAGATAGTAGATACTTACAAACAAAAAAAAACAAATAAAAATAATGTGCGTTTTTAAACATACGAAAATGTTTTACTATTTTCAGAGAAACGATCGAGTCTAAGATGCCGATTAATATGAAACAAATTAATGAGTAAGTATTACTACTAATCAATATTATTATGAGTAGTTACGTTAATATTGTAGTACCTAGTAGCATTAAAGTATTATGGTAGACAGGCGTAGCGCGTAGACCTAGTCTAATTTAGATACATACATATTATAACAATAACGAACGTAGGTACTACCAGTATGTACCTATTATATGTATATAAAATGTATATTTATATTCATTATCATTCACTTATTTTTTAGTTAGGTACCTTACCTACTTATTTTATTTTATTTATTTTCATCGCAGAATGAACATCAGATTGGAAAAAAAACATCGTACGCAGTCGGCCAGTAAGCAGTATAAGGCAAGCAGACCAAACGAGACAGCTCTACCCAGTAAGTAGGCAAATAAACTATTAAATAATAATATGTAATGTAGGTATGATTGTATGTAACAACTAACTACATACATGTCATCATAATATAAAATTGTAGCCTAGCCGATATGTAGAGAAAAGTTGTTTATCATCCATACAATACGTCACATAGAAACAAAATATACCACAATATGTATTGTAGGTATAATTATGAATTATTTTGTGGCCCTGAAAAGGGCCGTTTTAAGTATGTCTTGTGTGTAGACTAGATGAAGATTGCCAATTAGGCCTTCTTCTCGGTCTTCTTGGGCAGTAGCACGGCTTGAATGTTCGGCAGCACACCACCTTGAGCGATTGTCACGCCGCTGAGAAGCTTGTTCAACTCCTCGTCGTTCCTGATCGCCAATTGTAAATGACGGGGGATGATTCTGGTCTTCTTGTTGTCCCTCGCGGCGTTGCCGGCCAACTCGAGTACTTCAGCGGCCAGATATTCCATGACGGCGGCCAAATACACCGGTGCACCGGCACCGACGCGTTCGGCATAGTTGCCGTTCCTCAGGAGACGATGGATACGACCCACGGGGAATTGAAGACCGGCACGGTTGGAGCGAGACTTGACCTTTCCCTTAACTTTGCCACCTTTGCCGCGTCCGGACATGTTGATAGGGGTTTGTTAAAACACACACGAAAGAGTAATGAAACGGGCGGGCGTGCGTTGACGACCGTCCGAGCGTACTGTGACGAGTGAATGCGTATACATCGACGCCGGCGCCCCGTATTTATATACCGCGCGGAGCGTGCGGCGTTAGCACCCGCGCAAGTGAGTATAATCCCGCTATCCCGGCGGCGCGCGAACGGGACGACATTCGACAAAACAAATGAATATGAATGAATGCACCTCTCGCTCGCTCACACACACGAAATAAAATAACGAAATTAGTACATACATAAATAGAGAAAATAGTGAAAATTATGAAATTAATTATAAAAATAGTTAATTAGTAACAAATAGGTAAATAAAATACTTTATCATACATTTTGTTCGTCGTTCGGACACGAGACGAGAGAGTCGGGAGTTGGGAGTACGTTTCTGACGGAGGGAGTTTCGATTCGATTCGATTCGATTCTAATGAAAGAACGAACGAACGCAACCAACAAATAATTATAGTTGAGCTGTTAATATAATATGCGCATGTAAAGTACATGGTAGTGCATCGTAGTAAGTATAGTAATAATTATTTGATGTACGGTCTATACTTACAAATAAGAGAGAAGAGAGAAATATTATTGTCATATTGAGAGGCGAAGAGAAGAGAAATAATTATTATGTACCTATTTCTTGTCGCTCGTGGTTATAAGAGTAGGTATGAAAGTTTAGTTTAGTAGTTCGTATGTACTTATTATTATGTATATGTTATGTACCTAAAATGTGGTGTAAGTATATTTATTTATTTTATTATGAATATTGTGTGTGAGTGAATATTAGAGACGAGACGAGCGTAACGTATGTCGCATAGAAACAAATTTAAGTTCACGCGTGCGCGCGTGAACTGTTTTATCGAGAAACATATGTTAGCCCTGAAAAGGGCTGTTTTGTTGCGCGATTGCGCACATTGCTTGTAGATTGGTATGATGGTATTGTCACACCGCCTACTTCTTGGATGCTGCCGATGCCTTCTTCGCGGCGGCTGCCTTCGACTTGGGGGTGGCGGCGGCGGCCTTCTTGGGTTTCGGCGCTTTCGGCTTCTTGGTGGGCGGCTTGGCGGTCCTCTTCGCCTTGGGGGCGGCGGCGGCGCCCTTACCCTTGGCGGGCGCGGCGGCGGCCTTCTTGGCGGCGGGTTTTTTCTTTGCGGCGGCGGCGGCCTTCTTGTCCTTAGCGGAGACGGCTGAGGATCGCCCCTTGGCGGGCGAGGCGGCGGCGGCGGAGGCGGCGGCCTTCTTGCCCTTAGCGGCGGCGGAGGCGGCGGGCGCCTTCTTCGACTTGGCAGCGGAGTCCTTGGCTGCGGGCTTCTTCTTGGCGTCGCCGGAGGCGGCGGCGGCCTTCGCCTTGCCGCCGGACGCGGCGCTCGACTTGCCGGACTTTGATTCCAGTTTGAAGGAGCCGCTGGCCCCCTTGCCCTTGGTTTGCACCAAAACACCGGACTCGACGGCGCTCTTCAGATATTTCCTAATGAAAGGTGCCAATTTCTCGCTGTCGACCTCGTACGTGGCCGCGATGTATTTCTTGATAGCCTTCAGCGAGGATCCGCTGCGCTCCTTCAGCTCCCTGATCGCCTCGTTCACCATTTCGGACGTTTTCGGGTGTG
>OY720141.1:3430467-3552467 GCA_963082685.1 Cyclophora albipunctata | reverse complement strand
CGTAAATATAATTTGTAATTAATGGTTTTAGTTGAAATCGACACTGTCACAGTAGGTTAGGTTAATTTTTTTTTTATTATGATACAATAAATCCTTGTAAGTAAGTGTATTATATAATTATATAAATAAATTTAATTGTGAATATTCGATATAGTGAAAGAATTAATTAATAAAAATAAGTATAGTACATATTCTATAGGTAGTAAAAATATTATATGCGAAATAGTACGATGCGCGCGCGTACGCGGCGGCGCGGCGTTGCGATCGGCGTCTCGCGCGTCCCCGGTTCCCGGCCCGGCCCGGCCGCGTGCATAAATAAAAGCGGCGCGGCACACCGCGCCGCCGTCATTCGCACGTATCGCGTACCGAAAGCAAGTCGACGCACGTCGTTCCGTTAACTACAACTACT
This sequence comes from Cyclophora albipunctata, assembly GCA_963082685.1. Classification (NCBI taxonomy): domain Eukaryota; kingdom Metazoa; phylum Arthropoda; class Insecta; order Lepidoptera; family Geometridae; genus Cyclophora; species Cyclophora albipunctata. Next base: position 3,552,058 of record OY720141.1, on the reverse strand, counting down.
AAACATGGCTCGTACCAAGCAGACCGCTCGTAAGTCCACCGGTGGTAAGGCGCCGCGTAAGCAGCTCGCCACCAAGGCGGCCCGCAAGAGCGCACCCGCCACCGGAGGTGTGAAGAAGCCCCATCGCTACAGGCCCGGCACTGTCGCCCTCCGTGAGATCCGTCGTTACCAGAAGAGTACCGAGCTTCTGATCCGCAAGCTGCCGTTCCAACGTTTGGTACGTGAGATCGCTCAGGACTTCAAGACCGATCTCCGTTTCCAGAGCTCCGCGGTGATGGCACTCCAGGAGGCCAGCGAGGCGTACCTGGTGGGTCTCTTCGAGGACACCAACCTTTGCGCCATTCACGCCAAGCGTGTCACCATCATGCCCAAAGACATCCAGTTGGCGCGTAGGATCCGTGGTGAACGCGCTTAACTTCACTCGCACCAAAACAGGCAACCGACACGTAACGCGTTGGTCACACAACAAAACAAAAGGCCCTTTTCAGGGCCGCATATGTTTCTATACAATATTATTATTTCAATGATAATAATATTTTTTTGTTTCTATGGTCATAATACGTCCTACTCCTAATACATACATACATAAATACATGACATTAGGTACGCACCGTATAATATCCCGTACATACTTTATTTACCTATGTCATTATGTACTTTTAAACACCATCCATACATACTGAACATAATAAAATAGAATAGTAAAATACCATGAATTCAATTACGCACACAAGCTCCCTCCGCGCCGCGAAACTTGGTAAATATGTTTAATTGGAGAACCAAAACCAAATATGTAATGAAATTAATGTTTAAATCGTTAATAGCAGTTAAAATAGAAATAAATGCATAATAGGTAGTAACTACATCAAATGTACATATGAAATATGCAACATAATTATTCAACTTGGGCAATATTAAAGTTAAAGAAAGTATGGATAACTATCTCTCATGCGCTCCTCAAAATAATATCGGCGCGCCGTCCTCCTAGCTAAATTTATAATTATGTAAGTATGTAGGATAACATTTACATATTTAGATATAATAATATATGTACTTAACAATTTTTTATGTATTATGAATGTATGTATAATGAAAATGAATGATATTAGATAGAACTAACGATATTAAATAGTGTAGTATTTTCATGTAGTTTTCAATTCAATATTTACTTCTTCTTATATGCGCGCGCCTATAATGTGTTTTGTTTTTTAAAAATCCTACTTAAAGGTACAGGCGGTTGAAATTTTGGATAATTAATTTCAATGTATTAATTTTCTTTTTAGATTTCTTTGTCGCTTCAGTTCGGTCGGTTCGGTGTTGTTTGTGAATTCGTGTGGTGGCGCGGTGTGTGCGTTTGCGTTTGCGTTGTGAAACGAACGAACTTTGATGTTATTTTTAGGTAGATACATAATATGTACATACTTGCATTTGTAATACATATTACATATAAAGTTTACATATGAATGAATATTATATAAAATATTTAGATTAGCTATCCTCATAAAGTCGTATGTGTTATGTTTTTAAGTTGATTTTACTTACTAAATTCGCCCAATAAACGAAATTAACTGAGACGCTGGCTCGCTGGCCGTCTGTTGTTGTGATGCGAGAATTAATGTATAAGAATACAAAGGAGAGGGCACGCGTTTGTCTTGATTACTATTCGTTATGCGAGTATGAATGATATACAATAATAGTAATTAGTAAAATTATATTATTTATTTGCTTAATAATATGATGGCATATTCATTCGCTACATGAAAATGATGGAATCGTTTGAGACGACGATGCACGCACCGCGTGTTTTACGGACGTTCGGAATTTGACCGATATAACATGTTAGTTTTATTGCTAGATATTGGTTTTTGTTTATTATAATAATATCGATATGTTAGCCGTTAATTTATGAATATAATAATGTATATAGAACGTTGTACATAGAGATAAATTAAAATTAAACATGAGTCGACCTACGCGGACCTGCGAGTCGCGTGATTAAATCGCCGTAACTTTGTATATTTTTACATTTAACACTGTTACCGTTGTTTATATTGTGGCCAAGTTCAAAATGTAACAATAATATGTGTGTGCATGTTATAAATATAAATGCAATGTGTCAAAAAACGGTTTTAATTAGATCTATGTTAGTGAAAAGTTGATAGAGTTGGTACGAGAAATCGTGTATCGAGTGTGGGGCTCTCCTTGCGGTAAAGCTACGCGCCGACAATATTCAAGTCAAAAGTGTCGCCCTCTGTGATATTACTTCGCGCGTTCGTGTTGTTTGTTTGTAATCAATCTCTCGCTCGCTCGCATCTCAGTGCTTGTGTGTTTTTGTTTTCAATCAATCAAGTCGACAAGAAAATTTTATAATATTGAGAAGATGGCAGACACGGCAGTAGCAGCTGAAACCCCCGCACCGGCGACTCCCGCCAAGAAGCCGAAGGCGTCCGCCGGTGGAGCCGCGGCAAAGAAACCCAAGGCGAAGCCTACACACCCGAAAACGTCCGAAATGGTGAACGAGGCGATCAGGGAGCTGAAGGAGCGCAGCGGATCCTCGCTGAAGGCTATCAAGAAATACATCGCGGCCACGTACGAGGTCGACAGCGAGAAATTGGCACCTTTCATTAGGAAATATCTGAAGAGCGCCGTCGAGTCCGGTGTTTTGGTGCAAACCAAGGGCAAGGGGGCCAGCGGCTCCTTCAAACTGGAATCAAAGTCCGGCAAGTCGAGCGCCGCGTCCGGCGGCAAGGCGAAGGCCGCCGCCGCCTCCGGCGACGCCAAGAAGAAGCCCGCAGCCAAGGACTCCGCTGCCAAGTCGAAGAAGGCGCCCGCCGCCTCCGCCGCCGCTAAGGGCAAGAAGGCCGCCGCCTCCGCCGCCGCCGCCTCGCCCGCCAAGGGGCGATCCTCAGCCGTCTCCGCTAAGGACAAGAAGGCCGCCGCCGCCGCAAAGAAAAAACCCGCCGCCAAGAAGGCCGCCGCCGCGCCCGCCAAGGGTAAGGGCGCCGCCGCCGCCCCCAAGGCGAAGAGGACCGCCAAGCCGCCCACCAAGAAGCCGAAAGCGCCGAAACCCAAGAAGGCCGCCGCCGCCACCCCCAAGTCGAAGGCAGCCGCCGCGAAGAAGGCATCGGCAGCATCCAAGAAGTAGGCGGTGTGACAATACCATCATACCAATCTACAAGCAATGTGCGCAATCGCGCAACAAAACAGCCCTTTTCAGGGCTAACATATGTTTCTCGATAAAACAGTTCACGCGCGCACGCGTGAACTTAAATTTGTTTCTATGCGACATACGTTACGCTCGTCTCGTCTCTAATATTCACTCACACACAATATTCATAATAAAATAAATAAATATACTTACACCACATTTTAGGTACATAACATATACATAATAATAAGTACATACGAACTACTAAACTAAACTTTCATACCTACTCTTATAACCACGAGCGACAAGAAATAGGTACATAATAATTATTTCTCTTCTCTTCGCCTCTCAATATGACAATAATATTTCTCTCTTCTCTCTTATTTGTAAGTATAGACCGTACATCAAATAATTATTTATTACTATACTACGATGCACTACCATGTACTTTACATGCGCATATTATATTAACAGCTCAACTATAATTATTTGTTGGTTGCGTTCGTTCGTTCTTTCATTAGAATCGAATCGAATCGAATCGAAACTCCCTCCGTCAGAAACGTACTCCCAACTCCCGACTCTCTCGTCTCGTGTCCGAACGACGAACAAAATGTATGATAAAGTATTTTATTTACCTATTTGTTACTAATTAACTATTTTTATAATTAATTTCATAATTTTCACTATTTTCTCTATTTATGTATGTACTAATTTCGTTATTTTATTTCGTGTGTGTGAGCGAGCGAGAGGTGCATTCATTCATATTCATTTGTTTTGTCGAATGTCGTCCCGTTCGCGCGCCGCCGGGATAGCGGGATTATACTCACTTGCGCGGGTGCTAACGCCGCACGCTCCGCGCGGTATATAAATACGGGGCGCCGGCGTCGATGTATACGCATTCACTCGTCACAGTACGCTCGGACGGTCGTCAACGCACGCCCGCCCGTTTCATTACTCTTTCGTGTGTGTTTTAACAAACCCCTATCAACATGTCCGGACGCGGCAAAGGTGGCAAAGTTAAGGGAAAGGTCAAGTCTCGCTCCAACCGTGCCGGTCTTCAATTCCCCGTGGGTCGTATCCATCGTCTCCTGAGGAACGGCAACTATGCCGAACGCGTCGGTGCCGGTGCACCGGTGTATTTGGCCGCCGTCATGGAATATCTGGCCGCTGAAGTACTCGAGTTGGCCGGCAACGCCGCGAGGGACAACAAGAAGACCAGAATCATCCCCCGTCATTTACAATTGGCGATCAGGAACGACGAGGAGTTGAACAAGCTTCTCAGCGGCGTGACAATCGCTCAAGGTGGTGTGCTGCCGAACATTCAAGCCGTGCTACTGCCCAAGAAGACCGAGAAGAAGGCCTAATTGGCAATCTTCATCTAGTCTACACACAAGACATACTTAAAACGGCCCTTTTCAGGGCCACAAAATAATTCATAATTATACCTACAATACATATTGTGGTATATTTTGTTTCTATGTGACGTATTGTATGGATGATAAACACGCGACGCACGTGTTATTATGTTATTATTGACAACTTTTCTCTACATATCGGCTAGGCTACAATTTTATATTATGATGACATGTATGTAGTTAGTTGTTACATACAATCATACCTACATTACATATTATTATTTAATAGTTTATTTGCCTACTTACTGGGTAGAGCTGTCTCGTTTGGTCTGCTTGCCTTATACTGCTTACTGGCCGACTGCGTACGATGTTTTTTTTCCAATCTGATGTTCATTCTGCGATGAAAATAAATAAAATAAAATAAGTAGGTAAGGTACCTAACTAAAAAATAAGTGAATGATAATGAATATAAATATACATTTTATATACATATAATAGGTACATACTGGTAGTACCTACGTTCGTTATTGTTATAATATGTATGTATCTAAATTAGACTAGGTCTACGCGCTACGCCTGTCTACCATAATACTTTAATGCTACTAGGTACTACAATATTAACGTAACTACTCATAATAATATTGATTAGTAGTAATACTTACTCATTAATTTGTTTCATATTAATCGGCATCTTAGACTCGATCGTTTCTCTGAAAATAGTAAAACATTTTCGTATGTTTAAAAACGCACATTATTTTTATTTGTTTTTTTTTGTTTGTAAGTATCTACTATCTATGTGAATGCAAGCACATCAATAGCCCTCCTCTCCGCTCGCCCCTCCGTCCGACCCTCCGCGAGCGAGAGAGCGAGACGCAAGAGAGGCGTAGCATCCGTCTCGCTCGCGCATTTCGTGAGCTCTATCCCTATTGGTGCGCGCGTTCAAAACTTCTCGTTTGTGAGTAGCGTCACGGTGCTACGGTAGCGTAATAAAACCGGGTTGTCATTTCTAGCACGGCACATTGCCGACCGTATCCCCCGTTGGAGACGCACGCACGCACGCACTCTCGCTAAGTTCAGTGAATTGATTGTATATTATCATTCATCATGCCGCCCAAGACAAGTGGTAAGGCCGCCAAGAAGTCTGGCAAGGCCCAGAAGAACATTTCCAAAACCGACAAGAAGAAGAAGAAGCACAAGAGGAAGGAGAGCTACGCCATCTACATTTACAAGGTGCTCAAGCAGGTCCACCCCGACACCGGTATCTCCAGCAAGGCCATGTCCATCATGAACTCGTTCGTGAACGACATCTTCGAGCGCATCGCCGCCGAGGCGTCCCGTCTCGCCCACTACAACAAGCGCTCCACCATCACCTCCAGGGAGGTGCAGACCTCCGTGAGGTTGCTCCTGCCCGGTGAGCTCGCCAAGCACGCCGTCAGTGAAGGCACCAAGGCCGTCACCAAGTACACCAGCTCCAAGTGAAGTGGGACACGAACCTAACACGAGGCTACGCAACGCGACCGACGTGTTATACATTCGCCGTATTCACTCTGCAGATCAAAAAGGCCCTTTTCAGGGCCACAAAATAATTCATATGACACGAAGTACACACACATAGTTGTGTGTATGGTAGTAACATTTGTTTCTCAATGACATACAGTACGTACGCTAAACCTTAACCTAAACCTACCTACCTACCTACCTACTTACGGTACTTACTTACTTATATATTACGCACGCACGCAAACGTACCTACATAATAAATAAGCACATAATCCTAAATTATAATAATTTATTTTCACGCCAACCTTATGTTAAGACATTCGCAACTTACAAACAAAACAAACCAAAATATAAAAGAAAATGACACGAATCAACCAACAACATGCATACATATGCCTACCTATTTGTTAAATGATAGAATAGAATGGGTTAACAATATTATTAATTAACCACATTTTGCATTATATTATTTGATAACTACATACATATCCACCTAGTAGATGATACTTACTTACTATAATAATTATGTAAAAAAAAAACAATTATGTAAATCATTAAACTTGGCTAATTATAATAAGTAAGTGTACCTACCTAAATAACGTAAATATAATTTGTAATTAATGGTTTTAGTTGAAATCGACACTGTCACAGTAGGTTAGGTTAATTTTTTTTTTATTATGATACAATAAATCCTTGTAAGTAAGTGTATTATATAATTATATAAATAAATTTAATTGTGAATATTCGATATAGTGAAAGAATTAATTAATAAAAATAAGTATAGTACATATTCTATAGGTAGTAAAAATATTATATGCGAAATAGTACGATGCGCGCGCGTACGCGGCGGCGCGGCGTTGCGATCGGCGTCTCGCGCGTCCCCGGTTCCCGGCCCGGCCCGGCCGCGTGCATAAATAAAAGCGGCGCGGCACACCGCGCCGCCGTCATTCGCACGTATCGCGTACCGAAAGCAAGTCGACGCACGTCGTTCCGTTAACTACAACTACTAAACATGGCTCGTACCAAGCAGACCGCTCGTAAGTCCACCGGTGGTAAGGCGCCGCGTAAGCAGCTCGCCACCAAGGCGGCCCGCAAGAGCGCACCCGCCACCGGAGGTGTGAAGAAGCCCCATCGCTACAGGCCCGGCACTGTCGCCCTCCGTGAGATCCGTCGTTACCAGAAGAGTACCGAGCTTCTGATCCGCAAGCTGCCGTTCCAACGTTTGGTACGTGAGATCGCTCAGGACTTCAAGACCGATCTCCGTTTCCAGAGCTCCGCGGTGATGGCACTCCAGGAGGCCAGCGAGGCGTACCTGGTGGGTCTCTTCGAGGACACCAACCTTTGCGCCATTCACGCCAAGCGTGTCACCATCATGCCCAAAGACATCCAGTTGGCGCGTAGGATCCGTGGTGAACGCGCTTAACTTCACTCGCACCAAAACAGGCAACCGACACGTAACGCGTTGGTCACACAACAAAACAAAAGGCCCTTTTCAGGGCCGCATATGTTTCTATACAATATTATTATTTCAATGATAATAATATTTTTTTGTTTCTATGGTCATAATACGTCCTACTCCTAATACATACATACATAAATACATGACATTAGGTACGCACCGTATAATATCCCGTACATACTTTATTTACCTATGTCATTATGTACTTTTAAACACCATCCATACATACTGAACATAATAAAATAGAATAGTAAAATACCATGAATTCAATTACGCACACAAGCTCCCTCCGCGCCGCGAAACTTGGTAAATATGTTTAATTGGAGAACCAAAACCAAATATGTAATGAAATTAATGTTTAAATCGTTAATAGCAGTTAAAATAGAAATAAATGCATAATAGGTAGTAACTACATCAAATGTACATATGAAATATGCAACATAATTATTCAACTTGGGCAATATTAAAGTTAAAGAAAGTATGGATAACTATCTCTCATGCGCTCCTCAAAATAATATCGGCGCGCCGTCCTCCTAGCTAAATTTATAATTATGTAAGTATGTAGGATAACATTTACATATTTAGATATAATAATATATGTACTTAACAATTTTTTATGTATTATGAATGTATGTATAATGAAAATGAATGATATTAGATAGAACTAACGATATTAAATAGTGTAGTATTTTCATGTAGTTTTCAATTCAATATTTACTTCTTCTTATATGCGCGCGCCTATAATGTGTTTTGTTTTTTAAAAATCCTACTTAAAGGTACAGGCGGTTGAAATTTTGGATAATTAATTTCAATGTATTAATTTTCTTTTTAGATTTCTTTGTCGCTTCAGTTCGGTCGGTTCGGTGTTGTTTGTGAATTCGTGTGGTGGCGCGGTGTGTGCGTTTGCGTTTGCGTTGTGAAACGAACGAACTTTGATGTTATTTTTAGGTAGATACATAATATGTACATACTTGCATTTGTAATACATATTACATATAAAGTTTACATATGAATGAATATTATATAAAATATTTAGATTAGCTATCCTCATAAAGTCGTATGTGTTATGTTTTTAAGTTGATTTTACTTACTAAATTCGCCCAATAAACGAAATTAACTGAGACGCTGGCTCGCTGGCCGTCTGTTGTTGTGATGCGAGAATTAATGTATAAGAATACAAAGGAGAGGGCACGCGTTTGTCTTGATTACTATTCGTTATGCGAGTATGAATGATATACAATAATAGTAATTAGTAAAATTATATTATTTATTTGCTTAATAATATGATGGCATATTCATTCGCTACATGAAAATGATGGAATCGTTTGAGACGACGATGCACGCACCGCGTGTTTTACGGACGTTCGGAATTTGACCGATATAACATGTTAGTTTTATTGCTAGATATTGGTTTTTGTTTATTATAATAATATCGATATGTTAGCCGTTAATTTATGAATATAATAATGTATATAGAACGTTGTACATAGAGATAAATTAAAATTAAACATGAGTCGACCTACGCGGACCTGCGAGTCGCGTGATTAAATCGCCGTAACTTTGTATATTTTTACATTTAACACTGTTACCGTTGTTTATATTGTGGCCAAGTTCAAAATGTAACAATAATATGTGTGTGCATGTTATAAATATAAATGCAATGTGTCAAAAAACGGTTTTAATTAGATCTATGTTAGTGAAAAGTTGATAGAGTTGGTACGAGAAATCGTGTATCGAGTGTGGGGCTCTCCTTGCGGTAAAGCTACGCGCCGACAATATTCAAGTCAAAAGTGTCGCCCTCTGTGATATTACTTCGCGCGTTCGTGTTGTTTGTTTGTAATCAATCTCTCGCTCGCTCGCATCTCAGTGCTTGTGTGTTTTTGTTTTCAATCAATCAAGTCGACAAGAAAATTTTATAATATTGAGAAGATGGCAGACACGGCAGTAGCAGCTGAAACCCCCGCACCGGCGACTCCCGCCAAGAAGCCGAAGGCGTCCGCCGGTGGAGCCGCGGCAAAGAAACCCAAGGCGAAGCCTACACACCCGAAAACGTCCGAAATGGTGAACGAGGCGATCAGGGAGCTGAAGGAGCGCAGCGGATCCTCGCTGAAGGCTATCAAGAAATACATCGCGGCCACGTACGAGGTCGACAGCGAGAAATTGGCACCTTTCATTAGGAAATATCTGAAGAGCGCCGTCGAGTCCGGTGTTTTGGTGCAAACCAAGGGCAAGGGGGCCAGCGGCTCCTTCAAACTGGAATCAAAGTCCGGCAAGTCGAGCGCCGCGTCCGGCGGCAAGGCGAAGGCCGCCGCCGCCTCCGGCGACGCCAAGAAGAAGCCCGCAGCCAAGGACTCCGCTGCCAAGTCGAAGAAGGCGCCCGCCGCCTCCGCCGCCGCTAAGGGCAAGAAGGCCGCCGCCTCCGCCGCCGCCGCCTCGCCCGCCAAGGGGCGATCCTCAGCCGTCTCCGCTAAGGACAAGAAGGCCGCCGCCGCCGCAAAGAAAAAACCCGCCGCCAAGAAGGCCGCCGCCGCGCCCGCCAAGGGTAAGGGCGCCGCCGCCGCCCCCAAGGCGAAGAGGACCGCCAAGCCGCCCACCAAGAAGCCGAAAGCGCCGAAACCCAAGAAGGCCGCCGCCGCCACCCCCAAGTCGAAGGCAGCCGCCGCGAAGAAGGCATCGGCAGCATCCAAGAAGTAGGCGGTGTGACAATACCATCATACCAATCTACAAGCAATGTGCGCAATCGCGCAACAAAACAGCCCTTTTCAGGGCTAACATATGTTTCTCGATAAAACAGTTCACGCGCGCACGCGTGAACTTAAATTTGTTTCTATGCGACATACGTTACGCTCGTCTCGTCTCTAATATTCACTCACACACAATATTCATAATAAAATAAATAAATATACTTACACCACATTTTAGGTACATAACATATACATAATAATAAGTACATACGAACTACTAAACTAAACTTTCATACCTACTCTTATAACCACGAGCGACAAGAAATAGGTACATAATAATTATTTCTCTTCTCTTCGCCTCTCAATATGACAATAATATTTCTCTCTTCTCTCTTATTTGTAAGTATAGACCGTACATCAAATAATTATTTATTACTATACTACGATGCACTACCATGTACTTTACATGCGCATATTATATTAACAGCTCAACTATAATTATTTGTTGGTTGCGTTCGTTCGTTCTTTCATTAGAATCGAATCGAATCGAATCGAAACTCCCTCCGTCAGAAACGTACTCCCAACTCCCGACTCTCTCGTCTCGTGTCCGAACGACGAACAAAATGTATGATAAAGTATTTTATTTACCTATTTGTTACTAATTAACTATTTTTATAATTAATTTCATAATTTTCACTATTTTCTCTATTTATGTATGTACTAATTTCGTTATTTTATTTCGTGTGTGTGAGCGAGCGAGAGGTGCATTCATTCATATTCATTTGTTTTGTCGAATGTCGTCCCGTTCGCGCGCCGCCGGGATAGCGGGATTATACTCACTTGCGCGGGTGCTAACGCCGCACGCTCCGCGCGGTATATAAATACGGGGCGCCGGCGTCGATGTATACGCATTCACTCGTCACAGTACGCTCGGACGGTCGTCAACGCACGCCCGCCCGTTTCATTACTCTTTCGTGTGTGTTTTAACAAACCCCTATCAACATGTCCGGACGCGGCAAAGGTGGCAAAGTTAAGGGAAAGGTCAAGTCTCGCTCCAACCGTGCCGGTCTTCAATTCCCCGTGGGTCGTATCCATCGTCTCCTGAGGAACGGCAACTATGCCGAACGCGTCGGTGCCGGTGCACCGGTGTATTTGGCCGCCGTCATGGAATATCTGGCCGCTGAAGTACTCGAGTTGGCCGGCAACGCCGCGAGGGACAACAAGAAGACCAGAATCATCCCCCGTCATTTACAATTGGCGATCAGGAACGACGAGGAGTTGAACAAGCTTCTCAGCGGCGTGACAATCGCTCAAGGTGGTGTGCTGCCGAACATTCAAGCCGTGCTACTGCCCAAGAAGACCGAGAAGAAGGCCTAATTGGCAATCTTCATCTAGTCTACACACAAGACATACTTAAAACGGCCCTTTTCAGGGCCACAAAATAATTCATAATTATACCTACAATACATATTGTGGTATATTTTGTTTCTATGTGACGTATTGTATGGATGATAAACACGCGACGCACGTGTTATTATGTTATTATTGACAACTTTTCTCTACATATCGGCTAGGCTACAATTTTATATTATGATGACATGTATGTAGTTAGTTGTTACATACAATCATACCTACATTACATATTATTATTTAATAGTTTATTTGCCTACTTACTGGGTAGAGCTGTCTCGTTTGGTCTGCTTGCCTTATACTGCTTACTGGCCGACTGCGTACGATGTTTTTTTTCCAATCTGATGTTCATTCTGCGATGAAAATAAATAAAATAAAATAAGTAGGTAAGGTACCTAACTAAAAAATAAGTGAATGATAATGAATATAAATATACATTTTATATACATATAATAGGTACATACTGGTAGTACCTACGTTCGTTATTGTTATAATATGTATGTATCTAAATTAGACTAGGTCTACGCGCTACGCCTGTCTACCATAATACTTTAATGCTACTAGGTACTACAATATTAACGTAACTACTCATAATAATATTGATTAGTAGTAATACTTACTCATTAATTTGTTTCATATTAATCGGCATCTTAGACTCGATCGTTTCTCTGAAAATAGTAAAACATTTTCGTATGTTTAAAAACGCACATTATTTTTATTTGTTTTTTTTTGTTTGTAAGTATCTACTATCTATGTGAATGCAAGCACATCAATAGCCCTCCTCTCCGCTCGCCCCTCCGTCCGACCCTCCGCGAGCGAGAGAGCGAGACGCAAGAGAGGCGTAGCATCCGTCTCGCTCGCGCATTTCGTGAGCTCTATCCCTATTGGTGCGCGCGTTCAAAACTTCTCGTTTGTGAGTAGCGTCACGGTGCTACGGTAGCGTAATAAAACCGGGTTGTCATTTCTAGCACGGCACATTGCCGACCGTATCCCCCGTTGGAGACGCACGCACGCACGCACTCTCGCTAAGTTCAGTGAATTGATTGTATATTATCATTCATCATGCCGCCCAAGACAAGTGGTAAGGCCGCCAAGAAGTCTGGCAAGGCCCAGAAGAACATTTCCAAAACCGACAAGAAGAAGAAGAAGCACAAGAGGAAGGAGAGCTACGCCATCTACATTTACAAGGTGCTCAAGCAGGTCCACCCCGACACCGGTATCTCCAGCAAGGCCATGTCCATCATGAACTCGTTCGTGAACGACATCTTCGAGCGCATCGCCGCCGAGGCGTCCCGTCTCGCCCACTACAACAAGCGCTCCACCATCACCTCCAGGGAGGTGCAGACCTCCGTGAGGTTGCTCCTGCCCGGTGAGCTCGCCAAGCACGCCGTCAGTGAAGGCACCAAGGCCGTCACCAAGTACACCAGCTCCAAGTGAAGTGGGACACGAACCTAACACGAGGCTACGCAACGCGACCGACGTGTTATACATTCGCCGTATTCACTCTGCAGATCAAAAAGGCCCTTTTCAGGGCCACAAAATAATTCATATGACACGAAGTACACACACATAGTTGTGTGTATGGTAGTAACATTTGTTTCTCAATGACATACAGTACGTACGCTAAACCTTAACCTAAACCTACCTACCTACCTACCTACTTACGGTACTTACTTACTTATATATTACGCACGCACGCAAACGTACCTACATAATAAATAAGCACATAATCCTAAATTATAATAATTTATTTTCACGCCAACCTTATGTTAAGACATTCGCAACTTACAAACAAAACAAACCAAAATATAAAAGAAAATGACACGAATCAACCAACAACATGCATACATATGCCTACCTATTTGTTAAATGATAGAATAGAATGGGTTAACAATATTATTAATTAACCACATTTTGCATTATATTATTTGATAACTACATACATATCCACCTAGTAGATGATACTTACTTACTATAATAATTATGTAAAAAAAAAACAATTATGTAAATCATTAAACTTGGCTAATTATAATAAGTAAGTGTACCTACCTAAATAACGTAAATATAATTTGTAATTAATGGTTTTAGTTGAAATCGACACTGTCACAGTAGGTTAGGTTAATTTTTTTTTTATTATGATACAATAAATCCTTGTAAGTAAGTGTATTATATAATTATATAAATAAATTTAATTGTGAATATTCGATATAGTGAAAGAATTAATTAATAAAAATAAGTATAGTACATATTCTATAGGTAGTAAAAATATTATATGCGAAATAGTACGATGCGCGCGCGTACGCGGCGGCGCGGCGTTGCGATCGGCGTCTCGCGCGTCCCCGGTTCCCGGCCCGGCCCGGCCGCGTGCATAAATAAAAGCGGCGCGGCACACCGCGCCGCCGTCATTCGCACGTATCGCGTACCGAAAGCAAGTCGACGCACGTCGTTCCGTTAACTACAACTACTAAACATGGCTCGTACCAAGCAGACCGCTCGTAAGTCCACCGGTGGTAAGGCGCCGCGTAAGCAGCTCGCCACCAAGGCGGCCCGCAAGAGCGCACCCGCCACCGGAGGTGTGAAGAAGCCCCATCGCTACAGGCCCGGCACTGTCGCCCTCCGTGAGATCCGTCGTTACCAGAAGAGTACCGAGCTTCTGATCCGCAAGCTGCCGTTCCAACGTTTGGTACGTGAGATCGCTCAGGACTTCAAGACCGATCTCCGTTTCCAGAGCTCCGCGGTGATGGCACTCCAGGAGGCCAGCGAGGCGTACCTGGTGGGTCTCTTCGAGGACACCAACCTTTGCGCCATTCACGCCAAGCGTGTCACCATCATGCCCAAAGACATCCAGTTGGCGCGTAGGATCCGTGGTGAACGCGCTTAACTTCACTCGCACCAAAACAGGCAACCGACACGTAACGCGTTGGTCACACAACAAAACAAAAGGCCCTTTTCAGGGCCGCATATGTTTCTATACAATATTATTATTTCAATGATAATAATATTTTTTTGTTTCTATGGTCATAATACGTCCTACTCCTAATACATACATACATAAATACATGACATTAGGTACGCACCGTATAATATCCCGTACATACTTTATTTACCTATGTCATTATGTACTTTTAAACACCATCCATACATACTGAACATAATAAAATAGAATAGTAAAATACCATGAATTCAATTACGCACACAAGCTCCCTCCGCGCCGCGAAACTTGGTAAATATGTTTAATTGGAGAACCAAAACCAAATATGTAATGAAATTAATGTTTAAATCGTTAATAGCAGTTAAAATAGAAATAAATGCATAATAGGTAGTAACTACATCAAATGTACATATGAAATATGCAACATAATTATTCAACTTGGGCAATATTAAAGTTAAAGAAAGTATGGATAACTATCTCTCATGCGCTCCTCAAAATAATATCGGCGCGCCGTCCTCCTAGCTAAATTTATAATTATGTAAGTATGTAGGATAACATTTACATATTTAGATATAATAATATATGTTGTTTGCGCCTACGCCGGCGCTGACCAAGACCGTCGGGTGTCTGAAGGGGGAAGGGAGGGCGCTCAGCGAACTGGTCGCGCGCCCCCGCGCTCCTCGCCGCCTGTCGGACCACTTGCCCATTGAACCATCCCTTCAACGCACGCTTTAGATTTAATTAAGCTTTATATTTAATTAACGTTGGTTCGATTTAATATATACCATTTATACTATTCAAGCAAGTCTATTTTTATTGAAAAGTTCCCTATAGTTCGAACATATTGGCGACCGTGAACAAATTAAAGTTTAATCTGCAAACGTAGGATTTTGAGTACCACCACGTGGTAGGATTTGCTGCTTATGCTGCCTTCTGCCTTGGGTGAACGTGACGAAGATTCCTGTGGACTCCGGGACGTCTGGACGCTTATCTCAGGGGAGTGGCCAAATTATCCTTACTTTAATTCCTTTTTCCCCTTCTAGTTTGTGTGCATCTCAGCACTCCGAAAGTGTTAGGGCGTCATTATCGGCTGCACTCCATAAGTCGGCCATTTTGTAATTATAGCCTCATTACAATAATAGTGAGATGAATAAGTTAACTGTTTTTTGATTCTATATAGTCATAAATACAGCTTAATTCCAGTTCTTTATAATTTTTCACATAGTTACAACTATATTTTCCATACATTAACTAATTTTAACAATTTTTTCCACTAAATTACTTAACCTCGTCAAAAAAAAAAAATTAAGACAACTGTTGGCCGAACATTCCAGGGCCAATATCAATCAAGAGTCGTGCCTTCTTTGGGAAGACTGGACTGTCTACCAGTGCCGGGGCCCAAGGACTGAGCCGAGCTGACGTCGGCTGGACCAGGGACCCGCCGCCGTGTCTCAGTGAAGGGTTTGACTTTACGTTATCTACCTAATTCATTGCGCGTTTAAATTTGGTTCCTATTTTCTCTTAAACTTAGCCATGGAAGGAAAAGAAGGATTATTATTATTGAAGAGACGTAGCTACATAAAAGGTAGATTGACTAAATTCAAAGATTATCTTCGCGGTATAACCGAAGTGGGCGCGGACAAGTTATCGAGTGTTCAAATTAAAGAATTATCTATACGTATTGATAAGCATCAAGAGTTATTAACTGATTTTAATTCTATACAATCAGAAATTGAAATTCTTTCTTTAAATGAAGATGATCAGTTGTCAGAGAGAGATGCTATAGAATCTCAATTCTTTTCTCTTCTTTCCACAGCGCAAGAGCTAATGGAATGTGCTAATTTAGAAAAAACATCATTAGACAACAAATCTGTGTCGAGTCATTGTCCACATTCCACTAGCGCGATAAAATTGCCCACCATTAATCTACCTAAATTTGATGGAGGTTATTTGAGATGGTTGGAGTTCAGGGACACATTTGATTCCCTAGTCAACACCAATGACTCCATACCGTTAATAAATAAGTTCCACTATTTAAGGTCCAGTTTAGAGAATAGTGCCGCAGTCGTCATAAGGTCGATTGAGTTTACAGCTGATAATTACAAAAATGCTTGGCAGGTTCTATGTGCACGGTACGATAATAAAAACATACTCATTAATAACCATCTTAAGGCATTATTAGGGATCGAGTCAATAAATAAAGAATCTTTTAAGGCACTACGGTTTATGATTGATCATATTTCTAAAAATTTGAGATCATTGCACACTCTTGGTCTTCCCACTGATCAATGGGATGTTTTATTAGTATTTATTGTCTCAACAAAGTTGGATTCTAACACGAATAGAAAATGGGAGGAATATAAAAACGGGTTAGATAAGATACCGACGTTAGACAATTTTTATACGTTTTTACGTAACCGTGCAGACATTTTAGAAATTACTCATTACAATAGGTCTGATAAATACGAGCACAAGCCTAGTTTACAGTATAATAAACCCGCAACTAAGTCCTTTTTAACAGCTACCAAGTCGGAAAGGTTTAATTGTAGAATTTGTGATGAAAATCACTTTGTTTATCAGTGTCCAAAGTTCAAGGCCATGAGTTACCAAGACAGGCAGCATGAAGTAAGTAACTTGAAACTGTGCACTAAGTGTTTACGTGGTGGCCATAATCATTTTCAATGTAGGTTAAAGGGGTCGTGTCAAATTTGTAGAGGAAAGCATAATACGTTACTCCATAATAATGAAATTAGTACGATTTCGGAACAAACTGCACGAAATACAGTCAGTTCGCCGCCGGAACCAGTTTCATTATCAGCGGTGACGATGAGTCATACGTTACTATGCACCGCGCAAGTACAAATTATTAACGAGATGAATAATAATAGTTTTGTGGCGCGTGCATTATTAGATACCGGCAGTCAATCGTCTTTTTTAACTGATAATATAATGGAAAGATTAGGAATTAGTAAGAAGTGTGAAGAGACTTTAAAAGTTTGTGGTCTAAATAATATTAAAACAAACATTTCGGGAAGTTGTATTGTTAAGGTTAAATCCTGTACATCTTCATTCAATACCAGGGTATCTTGTTTGTTAGTGCCGTCTATAACCGGTTCTCTGCCTAGTGTTGGGATAGATGTGAGGAATTTAAATATACCAAAGGGTATTAAGTTAGCCGATCCTATGTTTTACCAGCCCGCCTCTATAGATATTCTTTTAGGAGCTGATGTTTTCTGGAATATAATAGGTACAGGTCAAATAAGGTTAGGACCTAATATGCCCACTTTACAGGAATCTCATCTGGGATGGCTGATTGCTGGCCCAGTCGCGATTGTGCAGCCAAAACCGAAAGTGTATTGTTATAATCAATTTGTAATAGATATAGATGAATCTCTTAAGAAATTTTGGGAAATTGAGGAGATGCCTTCGGAAACTAAAACTTTGTCCTTAGAAGAGCAATTTTGTGAAAACCATTTTTTAGAAAATACTAGCCGCTTGCCGGATGGCCGGTTTTGTGTTTCCATGCCTTTAAAGGAACCCGAATCTAGTCTCGGGAGTTCATTCTATTTAGCAAAAAGACGTTTTCTTAATTTGGAAAATAAACTTAATAAAAATCCGCAATTAAAAACAATCTATAGCCAGTTTATAGAAGAGTATAAGAAATTGGGTCATTTAAAGGAAATAGAATATACGGAAAACGGTAATTTCCTTCCCCATCATTGTGTTATTCGGGATAAAAGTGAAACCACTAAAATAAGGGTGGTTTTTGACGCGTCTGCTAAAACCTCCTCAGGGAAATCCTTGAATGACATACAAGCAATAGGTCCCGTTGTCCAGAGTGACCTATTTTCAATTCTATTACGTTTTCGCGGGCATAGATTTGTTCTTCTAGGAGACATAGAGAAGTGTTATAGACAATTAGCCTTACATCCCTCTCAAGGTCACCTCCAGCGAATCGTGTGGAGGGATACACCTTTAAGTCACGCAGATTCCAACAACAATAAATATGCGACAAAGACTAAGACGAATATGAAATTAAAAATCCTACAGTTAAAAACATTAACATACGGGATGGCCTCTGCGCCATTTTTAAGTACTAGATGTTTACTACAATTAGCTAACGAATGTGCTGACGAGACTATAGCTAATGTTCTCAAATTTGATTTTTATATTGATGATTTAAATACAGGGGCTGAGACTGAATTCGAGCTACGATATATTTATGAAAACGTTAAAAAGGTCTTGAGCTCAGCATGCTTTCCCTTAAGAAAAATTCGGTCTAACTGTTCACAAGCGTTTAGAAGTGAGGATTACATTACAGATTTATTAGACTTAACGAAAGAATCCAATGTATTAGGTTTGAGTTACTGCCCGAAGTCAGATAGTATCCAATTTCATGCTAAAATCGACCCGCCCACGCACCTCACTAAAAGAGCAGTAGTTGCAACTATTTGTAAAATATTTGATCCGCTCGGGTTATTATGCGCGTGTATCATTAAGGCAAAGATATTTTTACAGCAATTATGGGTCGCGAAACTGAGCTGGGATGAACCTATACCGCAAGAGCTCGTAGGTACGTGGTCTAAGTTCATCAATGATGTACAAGCTATTTCTAATATAAAAATTAAGAGAAAGTGTCGTTGCGAGTTCTCAGTAAGGACAGAATTACATTGTTTTGTTGACGCTTCGAATCAAGCATATGCCGCGTGTGTTTATCTACGTACTGTAAGTGAGACACATGAAGTTACCGTTAGACTTTTGTGCGCCAAGGCTAGGGTTAGTCCACTCAAGGTTATCACGACGCCGAGAATGGAATTATTAGGTAACTTACTAGGCGCGAAATTAAGTCATAAGGTAATCCAATCACTTCGGTTTCAGATTGATCGTAAATACATTTGGACCGATTCTACCGTTGTATTGGGGTGGCTTAAAACTGATAGTAGAAATCTCAAAATGTTTGTCTGTAACAGGGTCAACGAAATTAACGAATTGACGAGCGGATTTCAATTTAGGCATGTTCCAACAGACATGAATCCAGCCGACCTGGCTTCCAGAGGGGTAGGCTTTCAGGAGATTGTGTCTCATTCTCTGTGGTGGGAAGGCCCTTCATTCCTTAAGAAGGAGCAATCTGATTGGCCGCAACATTCATACGAAGCAAGTATATTACCAGAAATAAAAGTTCATAATTTATTTAATGCCGCTTTGGACAACCCTAAAAATGAGCTATTTATAGATTTCAATAAACATTCGAGTTTTAAAAGATTAAATAGAATATTTGCGTATGTATTACGTTTTATAAACCATTGCAAAAACAAAGATAAATTAGTAGGCAATTTAAGTACTGACGAGTTGAATAGTTCATTAATAATTTTAGTAAAAAATTGTCAATTGCAATCCTTTCCTTTAGAAATAAATTTACTCGAGCGAGGACGGGCTTTGCCAAACAAAAGTAAATTGTTACCATTGACACCGTTTCGAGATAGCGATAACATCATTCGAGTCGGTGGTCGTTTAAATAATTCTAGTTTCGATTTTGATAAGAAACACCCGATTTTATTAGATTCAAAGCATAAGTTAACTAGACTTATTATGATACATGAACATATACGGTTATTCCATGCCGGGCCACAGCTACTTCTTACTTCAATTCGCGAGAGATTCTGGCCTATAGGGGGTAGACATTTGGCGCGTCGCGTAGTTCGGCAATGTGTTATCTGTGTGCGCCTGCGCGCAAATATGATGCAACCGATAATGGGTCATTTACCCGAGGCTCGCACGCATTGTTCTTTCCCATTTTATTCGAGCGGGGTTGACTTTGCTGGGCCGTTTATGATTAGTAGCCGTAAGGGCAAGGGTAACCGAATTAGCAAATGTTATTTAAGTTTATTCGTTTGTCTCAGTACCAAGGCCGTGCACTTAGAGCTAGTGAGTGACTTAAGTACTCAAGCCTTTATTTTATGCCTCAGACGATTTGTGTCGCGTCGGGGTAAACCTCAAGAGATCTTCTGCGACAACGGTAGGAATTTCGTATTATGTTCGTCAATATGTTTAATTGGAGAACCAAAACCAAATATGTAATGAAATTAATGTTTAAATCGTTAATAGCAGTTAAAATAGAAATAAATGCATAATAGGTAGTAACTACATCAAATGTACATATGAAATATGCAACATAATTATTCAACTTGGGCAATATTAAAGTTAAAGAAAGTATGGATAACTATCTCTCATGCGCTCCTCAAAATAATATCGGCGCGCCGTCCTCCTAGCTAAATTTATAATTATGTAAGTATGTAGGATAACATTTACATATTTAGATATAATAATATATGTACTTAACAATTTTTTATGTATTATGAATGTATGTATAATGAAAATGAATGATATTAGATAGAACTAACGATATTAAATAGTGTAGTATTTTCATGTAGTTTTCAATTCAATATTTACTTCTTCTTATATGCGCGCGCCTATAATGTGTTTTGTTTTTTAAAAATCCTACTTAAAGGTACAGGCGGTTGAAATTTTGGATAATTAATTTCAATGTATTAATTTTCTTTTTAGATTTCTTTGTCGCTTCAGTTCGGTCGGTTCGGTGTTGTTTGTGAATTCGTGTGGTGGCGCGGTGTGTGCGTTTGCGTTTGCGTTGTGAAACGAACGAACTTTGATGTTATTTTTAGGTAGATACATAATATGTACATACTTGCATTTGTAATACATATTACATATAAAGTTTACATATGAATGAATATTATATAAAATATTTAGATTAGCTATCCTCATAAAGTCGTATGTGTTATGTTTTTAAGTTGATTTTACTTACTAAATTCGCCCAATAAACGAAATTAACTGAGACGCTGGCTCGCTGGCCGTCTGTTGTTGTGATGCGAGAATTAATGTATAAGAATACAAAGGAGAGGGCACGCGTTTGTCTTGATTACTATTCGTTATGCGAGTATGAATGATATACAATAATAGTAATTAGTAAAATTATATTATTTATTTGCTTAATAATATGATGGCATATTCATTCGCTACATGAAAATGATGGAATCGTTTGAGACGACGATGCACGCACCGCGTGTTTTACGGACGTTCGGAATTTGACCGATATAACATGTTAGTTTTATTGCTAGATATTGGTTTTTGTTTATTATAATAATATCGATATGTTAGCCGTTAATTTATGAATATAATAATGTATATAGAACGTTGTACATAGAGATAAATTAAAATTAAACATGAGTCGACCTACGCGGACCTGCGAGTCGCGTGATTAAATCGCCGTAACTTTGTATATTTTTACATTTAACACTGTTACCGTTGTTTATATTGTGGCCAAGTTCAAAATGTAACAATAATATGTGTGTGCATGTTATAAATATAAATGCAATGTGTCAAAAAACGGTTTTAATTAGATCTATGTTAGTGAAAAGTTGATAGAGTTGGTACGAGAAATCGTGTATCGAGTGTGGGGCTCTCCTTGCGGTAAAGCTACGCGCCGACAATATTCAAGTCAAAAGTGTCGCCCTCTGTGATATTACTTCGCGCGTTCGTGTTGTTTGTTTGTAATCAATCTCTCGCTCGCTCGCATCTCAGTGCTTGTGTGTTTTTGTTTTCAATCAATCAAGTCGACAAGAAAATTTTATAATATTGAGAAGATGGCAGACACGGCAGTAGCAGCTGAAACCCCCGCACCGGCGACTCCCGCCAAGAAGCCGAAGGCGTCCGCCGGTGGAGCCGCGGCAAAGAAACCCAAGGCGAAGCCTACACACCCGAAAACGTCCGAAATGGTGAACGAGGCGATCAGGGAGCTGAAGGAGCGCAGCGGATCCTCGCTGAAGGCTATCAAGAAATACATCGCGGCCACGTACGAGGTCGACAGCGAGAAATTGGCACCTTTCATTAGGAAATATCTGAAGAGCGCCGTCGAGTCCGGTGTTTTGGTGCAAACCAAGGGCAAGGGGGCCAGCGGCTCCTTCAAACTGGAATCAAAGTCCGGCAAGTCGAGCGCCGCGTCCGGCGGCAAGGCGAAGGCCGCCGCCGCCTCCGGCGACGCCAAGAAGAAGCCCGCAGCCAAGGACTCCGCTGCCAAGTCGAAGAAGGCGCCCGCCGCCTCCGCCGCCGCTAAGGGCAAGAAGGCCGCCGCCTCCGCCGCCGCCGCCTCGCCCGCCAAGGGGCGATCCTCAGCCGTCTCCGCTAAGGACAAGAAGGCCGCCGCCGCCGCAAAGAAAAAACCCGCCGCCAAGAAGGCCGCCGCCGCGCCCGCCAAGGGTAAGGGCGCCGCCGCCGCCCCCAAGGCGAAGAGGACCGCCAAGCCGCCCACCAAGAAGCCGAAAGCGCCGAAACCCAAGAAGGCCGCCGCCGCCACCCCCAAGTCGAAGGCAGCCGCCGCGAAGAAGGCATCGGCAGCATCCAAGAAGTAGGCGGTGTGACAATACCATCATACCAATCTACAAGCAATGTGCGCAATCGCGCAACAAAACAGCCCTTTTCAGGGCTAACATATGTTTCTCGATAAAACAGTTCACGCGCGCACGCGTGAACTTAAATTTGTTTCTATGCGACATACGTTACGCTCGTCTCGTCTCTAATATTCACTCACACACAATATTCATAATAAAATAAATAAATATACTTACACCACATTTTAGGTACATAACATATACATAATAATAAGTACATACGAACTACTAAACTAAACTTTCATACCTACTCTTATAACCACGAGCGACAAGAAATAGGTACATAATAATTATTTCTCTTCTCTTCGCCTCTCAATATGACAATAATATTTCTCTCTTCTCTCTTATTTGTAAGTATAGACCGTACATCAAATAATTATTTATTACTATACTACGATGCACTACCATGTACTTTACATGCGCATATTATATTAACAGCTCAACTATAATTATTTGTTGGTTGCGTTCGTTCGTTCTTTCATTAGAATCGAATCGAATCGAATCGAAACTCCCTCCGTCAGAAACGTACTCCCAACTCCCGACTCTCTCGTCTCGTGTCCGAACGACGAACAAAATGTATGATAAAGTATTTTATTTACCTATTTGTTACTAATTAACTATTTTTATAATTAATTTCATAATTTTCACTATTTTCTCTATTTATGTATGTACTAATTTCGTTATTTTATTTCGTGTGTGTGAGCGAGCGAGAGGTGCATTCATTCATATTCATTTGTTTTGTCGAATGTCGTCCCGTTCGCGCGCCGCCGGGATAGCGGGATTATACTCACTTGCGCGGGTGCTAACGCCGCACGCTCCGCGCGGTATATAAATACGGGGCGCCGGCGTCGATGTATACGCATTCACTCGTCACAGTACGCTCGGACGGTCGTCAACGCACGCCCGCCCGTTTCATTACTCTTTCGTGTGTGTTTTAACAAACCCCTATCAACATGTCCGGACGCGGCAAAGGTGGCAAAGTTAAGGGAAAGGTCAAGTCTCGCTCCAACCGTGCCGGTCTTCAATTCCCCGTGGGTCGTATCCATCGTCTCCTGAGGAACGGCAACTATGCCGAACGCGTCGGTGCCGGTGCACCGGTGTATTTGGCCGCCGTCATGGAATATCTGGCCGCTGAAGTACTCGAGTTGGCCGGCAACGCCGCGAGGGACAACAAGAAGACCAGAATCATCCCCCGTCATTTACAATTGGCGATCAGGAACGACGAGGAGTTGAACAAGCTTCTCAGCGGCGTGACAATCGCTCAAGGTGGTGTGCTGCCGAACATTCAAGCCGTGCTACTGCCCAAGAAGACCGAGAAGAAGGCCTAATTGGCAATCTTCATCTAGTCTACACACAAGACATACTTAAAACGGCCCTTTTCAGGGCCACAAAATAATTCATAATTATACCTACAATACATATTGTGGTATATTTTGTTTCTATGTGACGTATTGTATGGATGATAAACACGCGACGCACGTGTTATTATGTTATTATTGACAACTTTTCTCTACATATCGGCTAGGCTACAATTTTATATTATGATGACATGTATGTAGTTAGTTGTTACATACAATCATACCTACATTACATATTATTATTTAATAGTTTATTTGCCTACTTACTGGGTAGAGCTGTCTCGTTTGGTCTGCTTGCCTTATACTGCTTACTGGCCGACTGCGTACGATGTTTTTTTTCCAATCTGATGTTCATTCTGCGATGAAAATAAATAAAATAAAATAAGTAGGTAAGGTACCTAACTAAAAAATAAGTGAATGATAATGAATATAAATATACATTTTATATACATATAATAGGTACATACTGGTAGTACCTACGTTCGTTATTGTTATAATATGTATGTATCTAAATTAGACTAGGTCTACGCGCTACGCCTGTCTACCATAATACTTTAATGCTACTAGGTACTACAATATTAACGTAACTACTCATAATAATATTGATTAGTAGTAATACTTACTCATTAATTTGTTTCATATTAATCGGCATCTTAGACTCGATCGTTTCTCTGAAAATAGTAAAACATTTTCGTATGTTTAAAAACGCACATTATTTTTATTTGTTTTTTTTTGTTTGTAAGTATCTACTATCTATGTGAATGCAAGCACATCAATAGCCCTCCTCTCCGCTCGCCCCTCCGTCCGACCCTCCGCGAGCGAGAGAGCGAGACGCAAGAGAGGCGTAGCATCCGTCTCGCTCGCGCATTTCGTGAGCTCTATCCCTATTGGTGCGCGCGTTCAAAACTTCTCGTTTGTGAGTAGCGTCACGGTGCTACGGTAGCGTAATAAAACCGGGTTGTCATTTCTAGCACGGCACATTGCCGACCGTATCCCCCGTTGGAGACGCACGCACGCACGCACTCTCGCTAAGTTCAGTGAATTGATTGTATATTATCATTCATCATGCCGCCCAAGACAAGTGGTAAGGCCGCCAAGAAGTCTGGCAAGGCCCAGAAGAACATTTCCAAAACCGACAAGAAGAAGAAGAAGCACAAGAGGAAGGAGAGCTACGCCATCTACATTTACAAGGTGCTCAAGCAGGTCCACCCCGACACCGGTATCTCCAGCAAGGCCATGTCCATCATGAACTCGTTCGTGAACGACATCTTCGAGCGCATCGCCGCCGAGGCGTCCCGTCTCGCCCACTACAACAAGCGCTCCACCATCACCTCCAGGGAGGTGCAGACCTCCGTGAGGTTGCTCCTGCCCGGTGAGCTCGCCAAGCACGCCGTCAGTGAAGGCACCAAGGCCGTCACCAAGTACACCAGCTCCAAGTGAAGTGGGACACGAACCTAACACGAGGCTACGCAACGCGACCGACGTGTTATACATTCGCCGTATTCACTCTGCAGATCAAAAAGGCCCTTTTCAGGGCCACAAAATAATTCATATGACACGAAGTACACACACATAGTTGTGTGTATGGTAGTAACATTTGTTTCTCAATGACATACAGTACGTACGCTAAACCTTAACCTAAACCTACCTACCTACCTACCTACTTACGGTACTTACTTACTTATATATTACGCACGCACGCAAACGTACCTACATAATAAATAAGCACATAATCCTAAATTATAATAATTTATTTTCACGCCAACCTTATGTTAAGACATTCGCAACTTACAAACAAAACAAACCAAAATATAAAAGAAAATGACACGAATCAACCAACAACATGCATACATATGCCTACCTATTTGTTAAATGATAGAATAGAATGGGTTAACAATATTATTAATTAACCACATTTTGCATTATATTATTTGATAACTACATACATATCCACCTAGTAGATGATACTTACTTACTATAATAATTATGTAAAAAAAAAACAATTATGTAAATCATTAAACTTGGCTAATTATAATAAGTAAGTGTACCTACCTAAATAACGTAAATATAATTTGTAATTAATGGTTTTAGTTGAAATCGACACTGTCACAGTAGGTTAGGTTAATTTTTTTTTTATTATGATACAATAAATCCTTGTAAGTAAGTGTATTATATAATTATATAAATAAATTTAATTGTGAATATTCGATATAGTGAAAGAATTAATTAATAAAAATAAGTATAGTACATATTCTATAGGTAGTAAAAATATTATATGCGAAATAGTACGATGCGCGCGCGTACGCGGCGGCGCGGCGTTGCGATCGGCGTCTCGCGCGTCCCCGGTTCCCGGCCCGGCCCGGCCGCGTGCATAAATAAAAGCGGCGCGGCACACCGCGCCGCCGTCATTCGCACGTATCGCGTACCGAAAGCAAGTCGACGCACGTCGTTCCGTTAACTACAACTACTAAACATGGCTCGTACCAAGCAGACCGCTCGTAAGTCCACCGGTGGTAAGGCGCCGCGTAAGCAGCTCGCCACCAAGGCGGCCCGCAAGAGCGCACCCGCCACCGGAGGTGTGAAGAAGCCCCATCGCTACAGGCCCGGCACTGTCGCCCTCCGTGAGATCCGTCGTTACCAGAAGAGTACCGAGCTTCTGATCCGCAAGCTGCCGTTCCAACGTTTGGTACGTGAGATCGCTCAGGACTTCAAGACCGATCTCCGTTTCCAGAGCTCCGCGGTGATGGCACTCCAGGAGGCCAGCGAGGCGTACCTGGTGGGTCTCTTCGAGGACACCAACCTTTGCGCCATTCACGCCAAGCGTGTCACCATCATGCCCAAAGACATCCAGTTGGCGCGTAGGATCCGTGGTGAACGCGCTTAACTTCACTCGCACCAAAACAGGCAACCGACACGTAACGCGTTGGTCACACAACAAAACAAAAGGCCCTTTTCAGGGCCGCATATGTTTCTATACAATATTATTATTTCAATGATAATAATATTTTTTTGTTTCTATGGTCATAATACGTCCTACTCCTAATACATACATACATAAATACATGACATTAGGTACGCACCGTATAATATCCCGTACATACTTTATTTACCTATGTCATTATGTACTTTTAAACACCATCCATACATACTGAACATAATAAAATAGAATAGTAAAATACCATGAATTCAATTACGCACACAAGCTCCCTCCGCGCCGCGAAACTTGGTAAATATGTTTAATTGGAGAACCAAAACCAAATATGTAATGAAATTAATGTTTAAATCGTTAATAGCAGTTAAAATAGAAATAAATGCATAATAGGTAGTAACTACATCAAATGTACATATGAAATATGCAACATAATTATTCAACTTGGGCAATATTAAAGTTAAAGAAAGTATGGATAACTATCTCTCATGCGCTCCTCAAAATAATATCGGCGCGCCGTCCTCCTAGCTAAATTTATAATTATGTAAGTATGTAGGATAACATTTACATATTTAGATATAATAATATATGTACTTAACAATTTTTTATGTATTATGAATGTATGTATAATGAAAATGAATGATATTAGATAGAACTAACGATATTAAATAGTGTAGTATTTTCATGTAGTTTTCAATTCAATATTTACTTCTTCTTATATGCGCGCGCCTATAATGTGTTTTGTTTTTTAAAAATCCTACTTAAAGGTACAGGCGGTTGAAATTTTGGATAATTAATTTCAATGTATTAATTTTCTTTTTAGATTTCTTTGTCGCTTCAGTTCGGTCGGTTCGGTGTTGTTTGTGAATTCGTGTGGTGGCGCGGTGTGTGCGTTTGCGTTTGCGTTGTGAAACGAACGAACTTTGATGTTATTTTTAGGTAGATACATAATATGTACATACTTGCATTTGTAATACATATTACATATAAAGTTTACATATGAATGAATATTATATAAAATATTTAGATTAGCTATCCTCATAAAGTCGTATGTGTTATGTTTTTAAGTTGATTTTACTTACTAAATTCGCCCAATAAACGAAATTAACTGAGACGCTGGCTCGCTGGCCGTCTGTTGTTGTGATGCGAGAATTAATGTATAAGAATACAAAGGAGAGGGCACGCGTTTGTCTTGATTACTATTCGTTATGCGAGTATGAATGATATACAATAATAGTAATTAGTAAAATTATATTATTTATTTGCTTAATAATATGATGGCATATTCATTCGCTACATGAAAATGATGGAATCGTTTGAGACGACGATGCACGCACCGCGTGTTTTACGGACGTTCGGAATTTGACCGATATAACATGTTAGTTTTATTGCTAGATATTGGTTTTTGTTTATTATAATAATATCGATATGTTAGCCGTTAATTTATGAATATAATAATGTATATAGAACGTTGTACATAGAGATAAATTAAAATTAAACATGAGTCGACCTACGCGGACCTGCGAGTCGCGTGATTAAATCGCCGTAACTTTGTATATTTTTACATTTAACACTGTTACCGTTGTTTATATTGTGGCCAAGTTCAAAATGTAACAATAATATGTGTGTGCATGTTATAAATATAAATGCAATGTGTCAAAAAACGGTTTTAATTAGATCTATGTTAGTGAAAAGTTGATAGAGTTGGTACGAGAAATCGTGTATCGAGTGTGGGGCTCTCCTTGCGGTAAAGCTACGCGCCGACAATATTCAAGTCAAAAGTGTCGCCCTCTGTGATATTACTTCGCGCGTTCGTGTTGTTTGTTTGTAATCAATCTCTCGCTCGCTCGCATCTCAGTGCTTGTGTGTTTTTGTTTTCAATCAATCAAGTCGACAAGAAAATTTTATAATATTGAGAAGATGGCAGACACGGCAGTAGCAGCTGAAACCCCCGCACCGGCGACTCCCGCCAAGAAGCCGAAGGCGTCCGCCGGTGGAGCCGCGGCAAAGAAACCCAAGGCGAAGCCTACACACCCGAAAACGTCCGAAATGGTGAACGAGGCGATCAGGGAGCTGAAGGAGCGCAGCGGATCCTCGCTGAAGGCTATCAAGAAATACATCGCGGCCACGTACGAGGTCGACAGCGAGAAATTGGCACCTTTCATTAGGAAATATCTGAAGAGCGCCGTCGAGTCCGGTGTTTTGGTGCAAACCAAGGGCAAGGGGGCCAGCGGCTCCTTCAAACTGGAATCAAAGTCCGGCAAGTCGAGCGCCGCGTCCGGCGGCAAGGCGAAGGCCGCCGCCGCCTCCGGCGACGCCAAGAAGAAGCCCGCAGCCAAGGACTCCGCTGCCAAGTCGAAGAAGGCGCCCGCCGCCTCCGCCGCCGCTAAGGGCAAGAAGGCCGCCGCCTCCGCCGCCGCCGCCTCGCCCGCCAAGGGGCGATCCTCAGCCGTCTCCGCTAAGGACAAGAAGGCCGCCGCCGCCGCAAAGAAAAAACCCGCCGCCAAGAAGGCCGCCGCCGCGCCCGCCAAGGGTAAGGGCGCCGCCGCCGCCCCCAAGGCGAAGAGGACCGCCAAGCCGCCCACCAAGAAGCCGAAAGCGCCGAAACCCAAGAAGGCCGCCGCCGCCACCCCCAAGTCGAAGGCAGCCGCCGCGAAGAAGGCATCGGCAGCATCCAAGAAGTAGGCGGTGTGACAATACCATCATACCAATCTACAAGCAATGTGCGCAATCGCGCAACAAAACAGCCCTTTTCAGGGCTAACATATGTTTCTCGATAAAACAGTTCACGCGCGCACGCGTGAACTTAAATTTGTTTCTATGCGACATACGTTACGCTCGTCTCGTCTCTAATATTCACTCACACACAATATTCATAATAAAATAAATAAATATACTTACACCACATTTTAGGTACATAACATATACATAATAATAAGTACATACGAACTACTAAACTAAACTTTCATACCTACTCTTATAACCACGAGCGACAAGAAATAGGTACATAATAATTATTTCTCTTCTCTTCGCCTCTCAATATGACAATAATATTTCTCTCTTCTCTCTTATTTGTAAGTATAGACCGTACATCAAATAATTATTTATTACTATACTACGATGCACTACCATGTACTTTACATGCGCATATTATATTAACAGCTCAACTATAATTATTTGTTGGTTGCGTTCGTTCGTTCTTTCATTAGAATCGAATCGAATCGAATCGAAACTCCCTCCGTCAGAAACGTACTCCCAACTCCCGACTCTCTCGTCTCGTGTCCGAACGACGAACAAAATGTATGATAAAGTATTTTATTTACCTATTTGTTACTAATTAACTATTTTTATAATTAATTTCATAATTTTCACTATTTTCTCTATTTATGTATGTACTAATTTCGTTATTTTATTTCGTGTGTGTGAGCGAGCGAGAGGTGCATTCATTCATATTCATTTGTTTTGTCGAATGTCGTCCCGTTCGCGCGCCGCCGGGATAGCGGGATTATACTCACTTGCGCGGGTGCTAACGCCGCACGCTCCGCGCGGTATATAAATACGGGGCGCCGGCGTCGATGTATACGCATTCACTCGTCACAGTACGCTCGGACGGTCGTCAACGCACGCCCGCCCGTTTCATTACTCTTTCGTGTGTGTTTTAACAAACCCCTATCAACATGTCCGGACGCGGCAAAGGTGGCAAAGTTAAGGGAAAGGTCAAGTCTCGCTCCAACCGTGCCGGTCTTCAATTCCCCGTGGGTCGTATCCATCGTCTCCTGAGGAACGGCAACTATGCCGAACGCGTCGGTGCCGGTGCACCGGTGTATTTGGCCGCCGTCATGGAATATCTGGCCGCTGAAGTACTCGAGTTGGCCGGCAACGCCGCGAGGGACAACAAGAAGACCAGAATCATCCCCCGTCATTTACAATTGGCGATCAGGAACGACGAGGAGTTGAACAAGCTTCTCAGCGGCGTGACAATCGCTCAAGGTGGTGTGCTGCCGAACATTCAAGCCGTGCTACTGCCCAAGAAGACCGAGAAGAAGGCCTAATTGGCAATCTTCATCTAGTCTACACACAAGACATACTTAAAACGGCCCTTTTCAGGGCCACAAAATAATTCATAATTATACCTACAATACATATTGTGGTATATTTTGTTTCTATGTGACGTATTGTATGGATGATAAACACGCGACGCACGTGTTATTATGTTATTATTGACAACTTTTCTCTACATATCGGCTAGGCTACAATTTTATATTATGATGACATGTATGTAGTTAGTTGTTACATACAATCATACCTACATTACATATTATTATTTAATAGTTTATTTGCCTACTTACTGGGTAGAGCTGTCTCGTTTGGTCTGCTTGCCTTATACTGCTTACTGGCCGACTGCGTACGATGTTTTTTTTCCAATCTGATGTTCATTCTGCGATGAAAATAAATAAAATAAAATAAGTAGGTAAGGTACCTAACTAAAAAATAAGTGAATGATAATGAATATAAATATACATTTTATATACATATAATAGGTACATACTGGTAGTACCTACGTTCGTTATTGTTATAATATGTATGTATCTAAATTAGACTAGGTCTACGCGCTACGCCTGTCTACCATAATACTTTAATGCTACTAGGTACTACAATATTAACGTAACTACTCATAATAATATTGATTAGTAGTAATACTTACTCATTAATTTGTTTCATATTAATCGGCATCTTAGACTCGATCGTTTCTCTGAAAATAGTAAAACATTTTCGTATGTTTAAAAACGCACATTATTTTTATTTGTTTTTTTTTGTTTGTAAGTATCTACTATCTATGTGAATGCAAGCACATCAATAGCCCTCCTCTCCGCTCGCCCCTCCGTCCGACCCTCCGCGAGCGAGAGAGCGAGACGCAAGAGAGGCGTAGCATCCGTCTCGCTCGCGCATTTCGTGAGCTCTATCCCTATTGGTGCGCGCGTTCAAAACTTCTCGTTTGTGAGTAGCGTCACGGTGCTACGGTAGCGTAATAAAACCGGGTTGTCATTTCTAGCACGGCACATTGCCGACCGTATCCCCCGTTGGAGACGCACGCACGCACGCACTCTCGCTAAGTTCAGTGAATTGATTGTATATTATCATTCATCATGCCGCCCAAGACAAGTGGTAAGGCCGCCAAGAAGTCTGGCAAGGCCCAGAAGAACATTTCCAAAACCGACAAGAAGAAGAAGAAGCACAAGAGGAAGGAGAGCTACGCCATCTACATTTACAAGGTGCTCAAGCAGGTCCACCCCGACACCGGTATCTCCAGCAAGGCCATGTCCATCATGAACTCGTTCGTGAACGACATCTTCGAGCGCATCGCCGCCGAGGCGTCCCGTCTCGCCCACTACAACAAGCGCTCCACCATCACCTCCAGGGAGGTGCAGACCTCCGTGAGGTTGCTCCTGCCCGGTGAGCTCGCCAAGCACGCCGTCAGTGAAGGCACCAAGGCCGTCACCAAGTACACCAGCTCCAAGTGAAGTGGGACACGAACCTAACACGAGGCTACGCAACGCGACCGACGTGTTATACATTCGCCGTATTCACTCTGCAGATCAAAAAGGCCCTTTTCAGGGCCACAAAATAATTCATATGACACGAAGTACACACACATAGTTGTGTGTATGGTAGTAACATTTGTTTCTCAATGACATACAGTACGTACGCTAAACCTTAACCTAAACCTACCTACCTACCTACCTACTTACGGTACTTACTTACTTATATATTACGCACGCACGCAAACGTACCTACATAATAAATAAGCACATAATCCTAAATTATAATAATTTATTTTCACGCCAACCTTATGTTAAGACATTCGCAACTTACAAACAAAACAAACCAAAATATAAAAGAAAATGACACGAATCAACCAACAACATGCATACATATGCCTACCTATTTGTTAAATGATAGAATAGAATGGGTTAACAATATTATTAATTAACCACATTTTGCATTATATTATTTGATAACTACATACATATCCACCTAGTAGATGATACTTACTTACTATAATAATTATGTAAAAAAAAAACAATTATGTAAATCATTAAACTTGGCTAATTATAATAAGTAAGTGTACCTACCTAAATAACGTAAATATAATTTGTAATTAATGGTTTTAGTTGAAATCGACACTGTCACAGTAGGTTAGGTTAATTTTTTTTTTATTATGATACAATAAATCCTTGTAAGTAAGTGTATTATATAATTATATAAATAAATTTAATTGTGAATATTCGATATAGTGAAAGAATTAATTAATAAAAATAAGTATAGTACATATTCTATAGGTAGTAAAAATATTATATGCGAAATAGTACGATGCGCGCGCGTACGCGGCGGCGCGGCGTTGCGATCGGCGTCTCGCGCGTCCCCGGTTCCCGGCCCGGCCCGGCCGCGTGCATAAATAAAAGCGGCGCGGCACACCGCGCCGCCGTCATTCGCACGTATCGCGTACCGAAAGCAAGTCGACGCACGTCGTTCCGTTAACTACAACTACTAAACATGGCTCGTACCAAGCAGACCGCTCGTAAGTCCACCGGTGGTAAGGCGCCGCGTAAGCAGCTCGCCACCAAGGCGGCCCGCAAGAGCGCACCCGCCACCGGAGGTGTGAAGAAGCCCCATCGCTACAGGCCCGGCACTGTCGCCCTCCGTGAGATCCGTCGTTACCAGAAGAGTACCGAGCTTCTGATCCGCAAGCTGCCGTTCCAACGTTTGGTACGTGAGATCGCTCAGGACTTCAAGACCGATCTCCGTTTCCAGAGCTCCGCGGTGATGGCACTCCAGGAGGCCAGCGAGGCGTACCTGGTGGGTCTCTTCGAGGACACCAACCTTTGCGCCATTCACGCCAAGCGTGTCACCATCATGCCCAAAGACATCCAGTTGGCGCGTAGGATCCGTGGTGAACGCGCTTAACTTCACTCGCACCAAAACAGGCAACCGACACGTAACGCGTTGGTCACACAACAAAACAAAAGGCCCTTTTCAGGGCCGCATATGTTTCTATACAATATTATTATTTCAATGATAATAATATTTTTTTGTTTCTATGGTCATAATACGTCCTACTCCTAATACATACATACATAAATACATGACATTAGGTACGCACCGTATAATATCCCGTACATACTTTATTTACCTATGTCATTATGTACTTTTAAACACCATCCATACATACTGAACATAATAAAATAGAATAGTAAAATACCATGAATTCAATTACGCACACAAGCTCCCTCCGCGCCGCGAAACTTGGTAAATATGTTTAATTGGAGAACCAAAACCAAATATGTAATGAAATTAATGTTTAAATCGTTAATAGCAGTTAAAATAGAAATAAATGCATAATAGGTAGTAACTACATCAAATGTACATATGAAATATGCAACATAATTATTCAACTTGGGCAATATTAAAGTTAAAGAAAGTATGGATAACTATCTCTCATGCGCTCCTCAAAATAATATCGGCGCGCCGTCCTCCTAGCTAAATTTATAATTATGTAAGTATGTAGGATAACATTTACATATTTAGATATAATAATATATGTACTTAACAATTTTTTATGTATTATGAATGTATGTATAATGAAAATGAATGATATTAGATAGAACTAACGATATTAAATAGTGTAGTATTTTCATGTAGTTTTCAATTCAATATTTACTTCTTCTTATATGCGCGCGCCTATAATGTGTTTTGTTTTTTAAAAATCCTACTTAAAGGTACAGGCGGTTGAAATTTTGGATAATTAATTTCAATGTATTAATTTTCTTTTTAGATTTCTTTGTCGCTTCAGTTCGGTCGGTTCGGTGTTGTTTGTGAATTCGTGTGGTGGCGCGGTGTGTGCGTTTGCGTTTGCGTTGTGAAACGAACGAACTTTGATGTTATTTTTAGGTAGATACATAATATGTACATACTTGCATTTGTAATACATATTACATATAAAGTTTACATATGAATGAATATTATATAAAATATTTAGATTAGCTATCCTCATAAAGTCGTATGTGTTATGTTTTTAAGTTGATTTTACTTACTAAATTCGCCCAATAAACGAAATTAACTGAGACGCTGGCTCGCTGGCCGTCTGTTGTTGTGATGCGAGAATTAATGTATAAGAATACAAAGGAGAGGGCACGCGTTTGTCTTGATTACTATTCGTTATGCGAGTATGAATGATATACAATAATAGTAATTAGTAAAATTATATTATTTATTTGCTTAATAATATGATGGCATATTCATTCGCTACATGAAAATGATGGAATCGTTTGAGACGACGATGCACGCACCGCGTGTTTTACGGACGTTCGGAATTTGACCGATATAACATGTTAGTTTTATTGCTAGATATTGGTTTTTGTTTATTATAATAATATCGATATGTTAGCCGTTAATTTATGAATATAATAATGTATATAGAACGTTGTACATAGAGATAAATTAAAATTAAACATGAGTCGACCTACGCGGACCTGCGAGTCGCGTGATTAAATCGCCGTAACTTTGTATATTTTTACATTTAACACTGTTACCGTTGTTTATATTGTGGCCAAGTTCAAAATGTAACAATAATATGTGTGTGCATGTTATAAATATAAATGCAATGTGTCAAAAAACGGTTTTAATTAGATCTATGTTAGTGAAAAGTTGATAGAGTTGGTACGAGAAATCGTGTATCGAGTGTGGGGCTCTCCTTGCGGTAAAGCTACGCGCCGACAATATTCAAGTCAAAAGTGTCGCCCTCTGTGATATTACTTCGCGCGTTCGTGTTGTTTGTTTGTAATCAATCTCTCGCTCGCTCGCATCTCAGTGCTTGTGTGTTTTTGTTTTCAATCAATCAAGTCGACAAGAAAATTTTATAATATTGAGAAGATGGCAGACACGGCAGTAGCAGCTGAAACCCCCGCACCGGCGACTCCCGCCAAGAAGCCGAAGGCGTCCGCCGGTGGAGCCGCGGCAAAGAAACCCAAGGCGAAGCCTACACACCCGAAAACGTCCGAAATGGTGAACGAGGCGATCAGGGAGCTGAAGGAGCGCAGCGGATCCTCGCTGAAGGCTATCAAGAAATACATCGCGGCCACGTACGAGGTCGACAGCGAGAAATTGGCACCTTTCATTAGGAAATATCTGAAGAGCGCCGTCGAGTCCGGTGTTTTGGTGCAAACCAAGGGCAAGGGGGCCAGCGGCTCCTTCAAACTGGAATCAAAGTCCGGCAAGTCGAGCGCCGCGTCCGGCGGCAAGGCGAAGGCCGCCGCCGCCTCCGGCGACGCCAAGAAGAAGCCCGCAGCCAAGGACTCCGCTGCCAAGTCGAAGAAGGCGCCCGCCGCCTCCGCCGCCGCTAAGGGCAAGAAGGCCGCCGCCTCCGCCGCCGCCGCCTCGCCCGCCAAGGGGCGATCCTCAGCCGTCTCCGCTAAGGACAAGAAGGCCGCCGCCGCCGCAAAGAAAAAACCCGCCGCCAAGAAGGCCGCCGCCGCGCCCGCCAAGGGTAAGGGCGCCGCCGCCGCCCCCAAGGCGAAGAGGACCGCCAAGCCGCCCACCAAGAAGCCGAAAGCGCCGAAACCCAAGAAGGCCGCCGCCGCCACCCCCAAGTCGAAGGCAGCCGCCGCGAAGAAGGCATCGGCAGCATCCAAGAAGTAGGCGGTGTGACAATACCATCATACCAATCTACAAGCAATGTGCGCAATCGCGCAACAAAACAGCCCTTTTCAGGGCTAACATATGTTTCTCGATAAAACAGTTCACGCGCGCACGCGTGAACTTAAATTTGTTTCTATGCGACATACGTTACGCTCGTCTCGTCTCTAATATTCACTCACACACAATATTCATAATAAAATAAATAAATATACTTACACCACATTTTAGGTACATAACATATACATAATAATAAGTACATACGAACTACTAAACTAAACTTTCATACCTACTCTTATAACCACGAGCGACAAGAAATAGGTACATAATAATTATTTCTCTTCTCTTCGCCTCTCAATATGACAATAATATTTCTCTCTTCTCTCTTATTTGTAAGTATAGACCGTACATCAAATAATTATTTATTACTATACTACGATGCACTACCATGTACTTTACATGCGCATATTATATTAACAGCTCAACTATAATTATTTGTTGGTTGCGTTCGTTCGTTCTTTCATTAGAATCGAATCGAATCGAATCGAAACTCCCTCCGTCAGAAACGTACTCCCAACTCCCGACTACCGACTCCGACTCCGACTTTTATATAATATACGTAATTTTAGGTTCCGTTAATTTATACATTTTTCATCAAATAGTGGGGGAAATCATAGGACCAATCAAATCACAGCACGACATATCAAACGTGATTGGCTGAAATAGCTAGATGCTCATACACGATTCATCAAATTGGGGTACGATTTATATCCGCAATAACTTTTTTTTATGATGAACCAATTTCAATGATTTTTTTTGCCTATTGATCAGCAAAAATATAATTTCCTTGAGGTTATTTTTTCACCGAGATCAAGATTTTTCTAAGTTTGTATGTCGTCCTGTGAGAGACGGAAATGATGGTGGTTGTTTGGACGACGTATAATAGAACATACGCCGTCCAAACATCGCGTAGTCCATCATGGAGTTTTATGGTGGGTTTCCACCAGTTTCGGGATGATTTCAGGTAAACAGAATGTACAACTACCTGAATCGCATTGCAGGTAGCAAATTTTAAACCAATAGCCTTTATGGCTCATAATACACTAGACCTTTTGTTTGTTCATTGTTAAAAGTTTTCGTGGAAAATGCAGCGAAATAATAGAATATCTTAGTAAAACCTGTTATTTTAAGTAACAAAAATCCAAGGATATAAAAAAGGAAGGAGAATATAAAAAAAACAAAAAATTAATCTTATCGCGAGTTGTCCAAACGTACCTTATGTTAAATAAGCTCACTGAAGTAGTAACCAATCGACTGCCAAATTATGTCATCCATATTTTTTGAAAGTTTGTTTCCATATGAGTGTCCTTCGTTCTTATTATGTGGACAAGAACTATTTCAATAAAACTTGCTTCTTTAAAAAAGGGATCTTTGGATTGAGCTTTGCTTCTCAGCTTTGGACTGAGGTTCTAACCAGCCTCATATTGAAGCATTTTGTTAATTTTCGCACCCAAACTACCTACTTATTCTTGGATTTGGATTGCTGTTGACGTGGTATGATTCTTACGAAGTGCGATTAATATTACTAAGTACTAAATAACATAGGTTGAAGAAAATCAAATAATATTATTAGTTCTTTTGGCAACATTATGGAACCGCGAGTACCATAAAGTGAATGAACCAATGAGCGCACAGTATACATCAAGCACAACTTAGCTCCCGTAAGGAGCATCGATTGACAGATTTTTTCAACATACGCTATTTTTCCAGAGCTAAAGGTACAAAACACTTTAAAATAGTGTTTTAGTTAAGGAGTGCTTCGGAGGGCACGTTAAGCCGTCGGTCCCGGTTACTTTCTACGGATAGTAGTCATTACATGAGCCATGTCAGAGGCCTTTGGCGGCTCAATAACTCTGACACCAGGACTGGTCAGGTGACCATCCACTCGATGAAGAAGAAGTTAAGGAGCGTTTTTGATCAAGTCTCTTAGGCCAAGATTAAAAGTCGTTTCTAACAAGGCTTAGCCGAAGCAATTGCTTAGCAGTGATCTAAGCATCATGATTTAATATAAAATATTACATACAAAAGTTATTCCGTGACTTGTGAATGCGTCATAAAGGAAGGCAATACTTTCGCTCAGACCATTCTATTTTTTTAAGAGCATTCTTTCCCGTACAGCAACAGCTGCGTTACTGCCTTTTGTCAAATTCTGTATGTTTTTAATTTCCTTTTCGCGGGCACGAGCGGTAGTGATAAATAACTAATCTGACTTACCTTGGTGTCCAATGCGTGTACTGCCCGAGATGTGGAGCGAGTAGTTCCTGGAATTTAAAAGCAAGGTGGCTAGTTAGTTACATATATTTAAGGCGAGGATATGTGAAAATAACGCGCACAGTCGCTACTTTGACGATCAAATATCAACACTTCTATCGATTCTATAAATAAAATAAAAACACCAATTAAAAGAATATATCCTTAATAAAATTTTAAATCGAATAGAATTTTAAAATTCATTATAATAATGTAGAAATAAGATGCACAAGATTATGTAAAAGTAGCACCAAATATTATTTTCTCGTCCTATATCTCGTTATTTGAAGCGATAGTCATAGTTAGGAATATCAAATCAGTTACATTTTTCATTTGACCCGCCAATTTCTATAAAAACGCAAAAGAGTTCAAATATTCGCCCGCCACGTATCACGCACTCGTGTCTTGCTTCACAAATCTCAACCTTATTTTATGGAATTAAGAACACCCCCTCAGCTCTGTCCGAGCGCCACATATCCTCGCCTTATGGCACAAAAAAGCAGATTGTGTGCGTTTGCATAATGGCTAAGCTCTAATCCATTAATAATTACTCCTATACAAGTCAAAAATACAAGTACATTTTTGAATGTAGGAAAGAATTATGGAAATATCTTGATACCTACATTGAGTTATATGTACGGTACATAATATAACTCAATGTCTTAATACGAGGGTATTAGGACTTTGAATTGACAAATAAAAAAAAAATCATGACTCGATTTTTAAACCAAAGACTTCCTTCATTGAGGAAAAGGGTTCAATAATGGGGTAAAAATGGAATGTGACGACTTACTCAACCTTTTTCCTCTTCAAAAGGAATCATCTTCGGAGCACATTTTAACTCTCCTAAGAAAAAATAGATATATGAAAAGTGATGTGATCTGATTCCTTTAGCATGCATTGTTAATCTAAATACAAAGTAACGCGGTAATATTCCCTTAATTATAATACTTACATGATAAATACGTATTTGCGAACATGTTTTCCACTTTATCACTAGGAATCGTAGAATATAAAAATAACTCATAGAACACCGCCAGTAATGGCCGCAAAGCGCGTTCGAGAATTTAGTATTAAAATTGTTCAAAGTACCCACATTAAACAAATAATGAAATAAAATTAAGGCTAGTTCACACGTGGATTAAAAACATAGTCAGTACACACAGACCGATTCAAAATACTTCCAACCTCTCTGTACTGAATTAAAATCAATTATTTACTTATTTATTTATTTATTATTATTATATAGATTATTTTCGAATTACGTTAGCACTGACCGTGTGTTGTTTATAAGCGACTCAAGGCGTTAACTATTAGTGTAGGGCCACATCTGCGGAACGTACGGCGCCGAACCTTCCGCTCTATGACACATCAGTCGAAATTACGCCGCGTACTGATGTGTCATAGATAACTTGAAATACACTACGAGCGTATTTAGCGGAAGGTTCGGCGCCGTACGTTCCGCAGATGTGGCGCTACACTAAGTCTCGTGTAGTGATCGTATGTGGCTTTTATGCGACTGCAGGTGCTTAGTATGAACAGAAACTGATTAGAAATTAGTACTAATGTAAATAGAAGCTGTTTGACGTCCAGAAACTGAATTGAAGCTCAGTCTAAACTGGATTTTTTTAAATTCTTGTTCTACACTATCACTTGATAAGTGTAAAATAGCCCTCTTACCTCTAATGATATTAAGTCTCAAATTGTGTGTATCCTCTTCTTACCTATATACGAGCCGATCTGTGTCAAATTTCCTTTAAAATTTCCAAGATGTATGTAGGACATAGGGATTTTGGAAGGAAGCGTTTGTAAGATGGCATAGCTTGACTAAAAGGGTGACAGTTAATAGAACTAATGAGAGTGAGAGTGAAAAGATTTCTAAGGAAAGCGTAGTAGACTTAGAGAACCGAGCGAAGAGATGAATGCTGGACGTAGTGATTGTGAGTCTTTCTCCCTAAATGAGAGGAGGGGAATGATGTTAGGACACTTGTGTGAAAATTCTTAGAGTATGGTAGACCTAGATGAGCTGTCCCACCGTATAGAATGCACTCTTGGGCTAAGGAACAGCTTCTTATAGCAACGCTTATAAGGACCGAATTGTTCTAAAAAGCAAGAACAAATGATACCAACGTAAGTGTTTATTATGTTATTCTTCAATAACTTCTTTTAGTTTGTGTTAAGTCTACTTATCTCTTATTATCATAGAATAACGGGTATAGAGAATTTGAAGTTAAGGAAATCCGTGGATAGGCAAGGTGGATAGAACTGCTTATTCCAGGTCTGGTTCTCAACGTACAGGCACGAATCAACATACACAATATATAAAAACAATCATCGATCTATCTGTTTATTATGGCTCCAATGTCATAACAACCACTCACCAATTATATTACATATTACATACATACACATAAAATAAACGAACAGAATAAATAAATAAAAAATAACATTTATTTTATACATCAAAATAAATTAACAAGGTTTTACTTATATACTGTTACATGGTAATCACATTGGACACTATAATAATAGGTGTGGAACAATTTACTAGCGGCGGAATAGATATCGCGAACGAATGGGCGTTACACTGCGCGATTTATAGAGCATCACTTAATGCTTTAATAACTTTACTCTTTCTCTCACTAAACCATCAAAATTCCAGCGAAATACTTCGTCAATATCACACAGTGTAACACCCTTCCCATTTCCAATAAACAAGGGGTAAAGAATTACGAATAGAATTAGTACAAACTAAACTTGCAGTAAGTCTCATTGACACAATGTCAGTAGATATTAACTCGAGACTATATCTAAAACGATTTGTACTTAAAAGTAAAACTGCAAGAATGCCAAATACCTAATTGCTATTACACTATTCGGTACGAATACTAATCGTATTCAACCCCGTTCAAACATTAATATCATTGATTATCACACTAATATGTCGAGTATCTATCCGTCGCGGGCCGCTGGACTGGGTACAGCGGGCGGTTATCTAACGGTGTGAGACTAACGGCTTCACTTGGCCTTGGCGGCCTCTTCGGCTTCTAGTCGCTTGCGCATCGACTCTGGCATCTCGGCGGGCGGCGGGCGCGGCATCCTCAGCCACACCTGTCGGGAGTTAACAGTGTCAGGTGGTTCTTGGAGATATGGGATGAAAGGTTCGTGTGGGGAGCTCATAGAGTGTGGTGTCCACAGTTGGAGTCGGTAGGAACAATTGGTTGTTGAATTAATCATTGAATGTCTAATAATCGTCGTTTGCTTCTTGAATTAAAAATAAATATAAAATGTTAGCCTGACCTAACTTAATGTGTACATATTATGATTGCTAAATAAAATAAACTCTGATGTAAGAACAAAATATCAACTGTTTCGCGAGTGAAAATAATTGAATAAGCTGCATGAATTAAAAATTCTTCATTGTATGTATCATCTTGGTGACTGACTCTCTTATCACGAAGGCTAATATCAATAATGGATCAAGATTCATCGACAAGCCTTTGAACTTTGGTAAATTAATTGTACATATTTAAAATTATTCTAAAGCCATCCCGTGACCACGAGTGCTGTAATCAGCTTCTTCTTCTTATCGAGTGGATGGTCAACCTGACCAATCCTGGTGTGAGAGTTATTGTAATCAGCTCAAGACGTCGGGTCCGTATTTCAATAAATCTTATATATAAAATTCTCGTGTCACAGTGTTCGTTCGCGTACTCCTCCGAAACGGCTTGACCGATTCTCATGAAATTTTGTGAGCATATTGAGTAGGTCTGAGAATCGGCCAACATCTATTTTTCATCCCGAAATTCCCGCGGGAACGGGTACCGTGGTTGAACTCCTCTGAAACGGCTCGACCGATTCTCATTAAATTTTGTGTGCATATCGGGTAGGTCTGAGAATCGGACAATATCTATTTTTCATCCCGAAATTCCCGCGGGAACGGGTACAACGCGGGTGAAACCGCGGGGCGCAGCTAGTACTATATATATTCTAACGCGATTCTAACTATCGTAAGTATTATCCCACTAATATTATAAATGCGAAAGTTTGTGAGGATGTACATATTAATGTGTGTTACTCTTTCACGCAAAAACTACTTAAAGATTTTATGAAACTTTACAGTAATATACGTAATACATACGAATAACATATGGCATACATTTTATCTTTATTTATATATAGTACTTTATAATCCGTGCTTCGGAGGGCACGTTAAGCCGTCGGTCCCGGTTACTCTCTACGGATAGTAGTCGTTACATGAGCCATGTCAGAGGCCTTTGACGACTCAATAACTCTAACACCAGGATTGGTCAGGGTGACCATCCACTCGATGAAGAAGAAAAAGAACTACCGTTTCATTCAGTATAACGAGTTTATAGTATGATGTAATACAATAACCGCGTGCGTGTTACCTTGACGGCGTCGTAGATGAACCACTGCAGCGCGGTGAGCGTGCCGATCATCACGATCCTGGGCCCGAGCCCCTTCCACACGCCGGCCATGCCCAGCTTGCCCACGATGGAGCCTACGGTCGCCGTCTTGTCCTGGAACACATTCGTCAAGTTATTAAGTA
The DNA here is from genome assembly GCA_963082685.1 of Cyclophora albipunctata. Classification (NCBI taxonomy): domain Eukaryota; kingdom Metazoa; phylum Arthropoda; class Insecta; order Lepidoptera; family Geometridae; genus Cyclophora; species Cyclophora albipunctata. The sequence goes on along the minus strand of OY720141.1, from coordinate 3,508,242 downwards.
AAAGAAATAATAATCAATAAATAAATATACCCGGACAAATTCACTCACGGTTAATTAGACCCAAAGTAAGCTCTAAGCTTGTGTTATGGAATCTAATTAACTGATACTACTACTTATACATAGGTACACAAATACTTTATAAGAATATATAATTGACACCCAGACGTCGTCGCCAACAACTATGTCTGCACATATTGTTGACTCCGGGCGGGAATCGAACCCGCAACCCCCGACACAGTAAGCGCTCTCACTGCCACTGTGCCAACGGGCTTGTCAAAAAAAAAAAATATAGCGGTCATAGGTAGTTTTCTCTCTCTCTCTCTCTTCCTGGCTATGTGTCCCACATGGTGATCATAGGTAGTTGAAATATGAATAATATTAATACTGTTTTATATATGACTAGGAAATAGAGGCACACTGCCTTATCACTACATAGTATAAAATTAAGTCGTCTCTTTTTCGTGTCTGTCACACTGTTTGTCTGTCTGTATGCTTAAATCTTTAAAATTACGCAACGGATTTTGATGCGGTTTTTTGTAATAGGTAGAGTGATTCAAGAGGAAGGTTTTTATGTAAAAAAATTCCCGAAATTCCCACGGGAACGGGCACAACGCGGGTAAAACCGCGGGGCGCTGCTAGTTCACAAATAAACTACTGGACAATAGACATCAGAATAAGACATAGGATACATTTTATTCCGAAATTCTTGCGGGAACAGGTACAGCGGGGCGCGGCTAGTACTATCATAGTTTGAAGTCTTGTCAAGGAACATATTATTACTCTTTCTCACTGAAAGATTAACCTCCAATGGAGAATAAGCCTATTTATTAGTCAAATCGGACACTAGGTCTTCTTGTAGCAGTTACAAGAAACGTTAATAATAATCTTCTATTAATAAAAAGAATAACTTGCTTTCCACTAGCTATGGCAGGTGCCAATTCCTTTGCAATAACCCAGTTCTAGTCCATCCAATCTTCATGTCCATAGCTCATTTTTATTTCTATCATATCTTGCAATAGTCCCTACGTCTGCAGGTACACATTCCCGGACATGTTGTACTGATGTGGTCGGGAGTGTGTCCCTGCAGTTGTAATTCATTACATTAAACATCTCCAAAGGGCCTCTACGAGTTGGATCTGTATCCCCTCGCATGCCTCTCAAAAAGACCGGGCTTGTCCCGTGACTCCGAGGAGAAACAAGATATGTCCTATAATAACCACTACACTACAGGATAAAAGTAGAAGAGAAACAATATACTAATCTTTTTCGGCGAGGTTTCATATCGAGTGTGATATCTTCAAGTTCTTGAAATGGGAGGAATGTGCAGGGGTCAAGGATAGATAGGCGCTGGTGGTGGGCTGAAAACTTGTGAGCTGTGCCGGGGAGGAGGTGTTAGTTAGAGTGGTAATGAGCATATATATGATGAAGAAATATCCTTTACTTGCATATCGCGTCAATAGGTTACTGTGGCAAATTGTTTCTAATGATACAAGATATCAAATAAAGATTACCATAGTGATTACTGTAGTGGTGTGACAGTAGTTTTCAGTCCGTTCGATCAACAATACACTGCGGGTCGGCGCAAAAAATACGTCTCCGTGAATAACAGCGCACTTGAAATGTGAACTCTTATTTTATTAATAACATTTGCTACTTTATTGCTAGTTGTCATGGTTGTAATTAGGTTGAACTTAGAACTGTTTTAAAACTTTAGTCTCAGTTCGGTAGTAAACAAATGAAGCTGTATAAGTATATATCGACGGGGACATCATTTAGATTTGATTGAACCTGTCGAATACATATAATCTATTTTTTTTGGATTGGCACAAAATGTGGTTAAATGTCGTCAATTTTCCAACCGAAAACGATTGCTTCTGAAGAGGAAAAAGGTTTAGAGATAGGGTAAGAATGGAATAAAATCACTAAACCTTTTTCCTCTTCAGGAGCAATCGTCTTCGGCTGGAAAATTGACGACATTGGTCCACATTTTGTGCCAATCCAAAAAAATAGAGTATACATACACGTACGTCCGTTAAAGTTAGTAATCACGATGGAACACGTATAACATATAGGTGTGTACCTGGTTGAGCTTGGAGACGACGGTGTCGGCGGGGTGCGACACGATGGCGCAGAACACGCCGGCGATGTAGCCCGCCGCGAACGTCACCACCAGCTGCTCGCCCTTCGAGCACTGATCGCGCGGCTTCGGCACCACGTACTGCGGACATACCACACCTTATACGCGCTGTTCAAATTAATTATAGTTGAAGATACTGCTGCTTGCCTAGTTCATATGTTATACTCTCACTAAAGTAAAGTGTGGCCTGTAATGCTCCACAGCTGAGCAAAAGCCTCTATATCGGTAGTGAGAAGGATGTCGTAATCACCACGCTTGCCTACTGCGGGTTGGTGATCTCAAACACGAGCCATGATTGAATTAGCATATCATAATGTAAAAGGTTCGTATAGATGAACATTGTTATTGCAAGGCTGTCTTGCCAAGAGCTATTGCATCTTAAAACCAAGCAACAGGCCTCACAGTTAATTTCATGGCCAATCGCGGTTCTTTCCTAAGTCTTTAGAGTGAATGTGCTAGCCCTCAGATCTCATAATCTTTGTTATCACAGGGAGTGCGCGCGCCGCGACGCTGCGTCCCCGAGAGACGCAGAGCGACGCCGCGCGACGCTCGCGACACGCGCACAGCCCTCCAAGCGCTTTTTCTCGTCATCGGGCAACATTAATATTTGACTATTGAATGCATTTTAATAATTAACTGAATGTATGAGAATGTGAACTATAAACTGTAGGGTATAACGGCCACGCGCTACAGCCACAAACCCTGCTAAATGCAGCTACAAATAGTTACGCTACTAATTCGGTGATACTAAGATTACCGAGTATTGTGTGAACTGTCGCAGTTAGCATAAAATGTCTTAAATGGATTTTGCTTATACATAATGACATTTTGCGGCAGCATGTGTCTAACTGTTTGCTTTTGCTTTAATATGCTTTCCGCAGTTTCCACAACATTTGCACGTGTCACACGTATATAATGCACAAGTGTACATCGCAAGGTAATCGTTGAAAATGCAGTTGTTAAAATATCCCTGTAGAAGGCAGACAAACAACACAGCGAGTACATACCCTGTAGAGCAGCTCGAGGGTCTTCTCGAAGCAGGAGAACTTCATCATGGTGTAGGGGATCTGGCGGCCCCACAGCGGCACCAGCCCCTTGTAGAAGGTGCCGTAGCCCTCGTTCTGCACCATCTTGGGCCACGCCTCGCGCAGCGTGCTCGCGAACCCGGGCATCGTCTGGATGCGCACCTGTCACACCGCCAATAACGCATTACATACAAGAACTAGATAACGGGGAAGAAATTACAATAAAATGTATTCTACCTAAACTTATTTTAATTAGGTTCAGTAGTGGAATGAATAGAATGTCATCGTGAATACCCAACCCTAGTTTTGAACAGCCACAGTTTTACTGCCTTAAAATCTCTTTAACTATAACACTGTTAGTGAGTGTTTTGTCTCTTTTGCTCTTTGGAAAATAGCGTATGTCAGAAAGGGACAAACCATTTGGTTAGCTAAAATGCTGCTAGCAGGCGTTTAGTAATTAACATCTATAGTGATGCCTTTGTTTAGCTAGCTACATGACAGTTTACACACCGTTATTGCTGAAGTCATCAACAAGGATAGATACTACTGTCGAGAGTTCCTCGACACGTTTCGGCCACATACGGTGGCCTTCATCAGGAGGTGGGTGAAGCGCTCGCGACAGCGTCTCTCCCCGCACGCTGTCGCGAGCGCTTCACCCACCTCCTGATGAAGGCCACCGTATGTGGCCGAAACGTGTCGAAGAACTCTCGACAGTAGTATCCGTCGTACGTAAGTTCCCGTTTAAATAAATAATAATGACATTAACGTACGTTTCAATTAATAGTAAAATCAACAAGGATATTTTAAACCAACAATATTGTATCAGCAGAATAGTATTCGATGAAATAAAGTACATATTTAATCCCAAAAAAGTTGTAAAAGCGAGCTCTTGAATATCATAACTGGTTGCTAAACTGCTATGTTAACTAATTGTTTGCAAGCCCTCAGATCTCATAATCTTTGTTATCACAGGGAGTGCGCGCGCCGCGACGCTGCGTCCCCGAGAGACGCAGAGCGACGCCGCGCGACGCTCGCGACACGCGCACAGCCCTCCAAGCGCTTTTTCTCGTCATCGGGCAATTAGCAAAAATAATAGATAGTAATCTCTGAATCGGCTTAGATTTACACTTTATTTATTACACTATTATGCTGTACTGTATAGAAATTATATAATTTTCTGTTATAATTATACTTGATACATACATACACCCTAATTAATTATTAATCTAGAACGTGCAGTAACCCACTACGTACGTAAATATCCTTGACTACGGGTAAAAAATGAACCCATTCACGCAGAAAGTACCTAACCAATGTTTAGACAAGGCCGTTGGCACAGTGGCAGTGAGAGCGCTTACTGTGTCGGGGGTTGCGGGTTCGATTCCCGCCCGGAGTCAACAATATGTGAAGACATAGTTGTTGGCGACGACGTCTGGGTGTCAATTATATATTCTTATAAAGTATTTGTGTATATATATGTAGTAGTATCAGTTAGTTAGATTCCATATTACAAGCTTAGAAGCTTAGTTTGGGTCTAATTAACCGTGAGTGAATTTGTCCGGGTATATTTATTTATTTATTTATTATTATTGAATGTATAGTCCAGTTATGCATTTACATTGCTTTTCTTAACCAATAGCTATTATCTAGTATTGCTATCTGTACCAACAGATTTTGAAAAGGCTGTCGATCTTACCTTGGCAGCCTCAAGAGGCGACAGCGCGATATCAGCGAAGAACTCAGCAGACGCCGACGCCGCTAAGTAGACGAACGTACGGTACGCGTAGGCGGTCTCCTCGTCCAGCAGGTTGTTGTATCCCACCTTGAACACTTCGTACAGACCGAACTTGCACAGGCCCTGGAGAGAGACAGCGAGAGTTAGAGGGAGTCGGCGGTAGAGCGGTGAGGAGAGGTGCGGGGCGGTGTCATAGTGATGATGTCTACATAGATGTTCGGTAGGAACAATTGGTTGAATATAATCATTTAGGTTTTGATTACTCCCGCTTGTATCGGATTATGTGAGTCTTGTATAAAGTTGCTTCAGCTTACGCTTACCCACCGGTAAACGTTAACACAGCCGTAACAGACGTAAGAAAATGAAAAATGGTGGCTTTCTATTGGCTGCCCGAATAACTTTTAAGTTATGAAATAATGCCTTGTATTTAAAATTTTAACTAATTTTTGTTACGTTTTAAACAACCCCACCCTAAAGGTGCCTGTCCATTGATGCATGAAATATCTGACCGCAGATTTCATGCAATCCTATTGGTTAATATTTGTCCGTTTCTCCGCTCCGCCAGCTCGCTCCGCGTCAATGGACAGACGCCCTAAGAGTGCTTTTTAAACAAAGCTAAGCTACGCTCGATTTAGTATCCACCAATCAAATCAAATTCGTTTTAGAACTTACTAGCAGCGCCCCGCGGTTTTACCCGCGTTGTGCCCGTTCCCGTGGGAATTTCGGGAATTTTTTTACATAAAAACCTTCCTCTTGAATCACTCTACCTATTACAAAAAACCGCATCAAAATCCGTTGCGTAATTTTAAAGATTTAAGCATACAGACAAACAGACAAACAGAGACGACTTTATTTTATACTATGTAGTGATGAAAAGTGGGCTATTAATGTACCTGCATGGAGTATCCGATGAAGGTGGGCGCCCATCCCTTGGCGAGCCCTCGCATGCCCTCCTCGGCGACCGACACCCTGAACCCGGTCACCACATTCTTGTACTTGTCGGGGTCCACCTGCAGCCGGCACTTCACCAGGTCGAGGGGCACTACCGCCGTGTGTGTGATACCTGCGCACGCGATATTTAATGTTATAGTACTTGGTATTAGTGTTGTTTTTGTTTACTTGTAAATGGATCATGTAATCTTTATATAGGTTGTCTATATAGATGGGCCAAGTAGTAGACATAAATAGTCTGACTAACCTAGCAAGGTGTGACACCTTGGATAGACCAATGACAGACTTATGAAGGGCATATAGTTATGGTCATGGAGTAATTTCCAGCGGGTCCTACACAATTCTGGCATGGAAAAACTCTTGAAGTAAGGGATTATTACAGATTAATGAAGTAAGTCTTTTACTAAACGGGGAAAAGGTCTCAGAAGAACCGAAATATAAATAACTTTATATATAAGATATAATGTATTGTGTTGATGCATATCATTGATTATTTACATAATAAGAGTTATACAATAATATAGAAGTAAATATGATAGGAAGAAATTAAATAAAAATATTATGTAAATATACTTTCAACAATATAGGTACAAATGTGACTGTTACTCGCTTTAGGCTCAACAGATTTGAATGAAATTAAAATGCTCATGAATAAAGGCTTTTTTTTGCTAAGCTCGGGAATCGAACCCATAGCATACAAAGCGGTGTCGCTAGCTTCTGTACTTGCCAAACTATGATATTTACAAATAAGATATTAGTACATACACCATATATCATTGGTTATGTAAGCATGTACATATAAGTGCATCAATATTTATTGTTAGTGAAATTGAAATATAAGACAAGACCTTGTCTCGCGAGTCGAACGTTAGCACATATCAGCTGATAATGTTTAAATAAAATATCGAACAAGATAACGTAGATAACGTTATAAAATCCAGCTAATATTATAAACTAGCAGCGCCCCGCGGTTTTACCCGCGTTGTGCCCGTTCCCGTGGGAATTTCGGGATTTTTTTTACATAAAAACCTTCCTCTTGAATCACTCTACCTATTACAAAAAACCGCATCAAAATCCGTTGCGTAATTTTAAAGATTTAAGCATACAGACAGACAAACAGTGTGACAGACACGAAAAAGAGACGACTTTATTTTATACTATGTAGTGATATGAAAGTTTGTGCGGATTAGCGGATGATCGTATTTTATAGCTCCATGGATTTGAATTAAATATGACAAGTAAACTATTTTATTTAAAAACCGCCTACGCCAAGACGGTGGATCAATTTTTGCCAAACATACCTAAGAAACACCGCAAGGTAACCGACTTTCAGATGAAAAAACCCTATCGAAATCGATCCATCCGTTTAAGAGCTAGGATGCCTCAGCACTGCTGAGGCATCCTAGCTCTTAAACGGATGGATGCTTAAATCTTTAAAATTACGCAACGGATTTTGATGCGGTTTTTTGTAATAGGTAGAGTGATTCAAGAGAAAGGTTTTTATGTAAAAAAATTCCCGAAATTCCCACGGGAACGGGCACAACGCGGGTGTAACCGCGGGGCGCTGCTAGTCTAATATAATAAATTCAAATGTTAGTGACGAAGCTAGTGGGATTTGGATAAAAAGTAGCGTATGCTCCATACAAAGGATCATAAGTATAAGTACGAAAGTTTGTATGTGTGTTACTTTAACAGATTTTGATAAGATTTGAACACACATCGACAATAAGCTACTTTAATCCCGGAATTCCTACGGGAAAAGGCACGGTACAGGCGAAATCACAGGGAATAAGTTTTTAAAAACTAACACATAGAACTTATATCCTGTATTTCCCAAGAGTTTGTAAGCGATGAGGTAGCCATGATACGAGTGTTAACCAAAATGCACTATTCTACGTTAGTGTAGGGCCACATCTGCGGAACGTACGGCGCCGAACCTTCCGCTAAATACGCTCGTAGTGTATTTCAAGTTATCTATGACACATCAGTACGCGGCGTAATTTCGACTGATGTGTCATAGAGCGGAAGGTTCGGCGCCGTACGTTCCGCAGATGTGGCCCTACACTTAGTATATTATCACACCCCATCTAATGAAACCATGCTAAGGCAATATGTACAAAATTGTTAATCTTATTTTATTTATCACATTTTAAATAAATATATCATATCAGTATATCAGTACATATATCTATCCTACGAATATTATAAATGCGAAAGTTTGTAAGGATGGATGTATGTATGTTAACTACGAAACGGATTCGGACGAAACTATACAGTAATATAGTTTATACGTCAGAATAACACATGGGATACATTTTATCCCGAAATTCCCGGGGGAACGGGTACAGCGCGGGTAACACCGCGGGGCGCGGCTAGTCCTATCTAAATACATACACGAAAATACTATGACATGAAGTCATTACATAATTAAAATAGTTATCAAAATATACAGTACATATAAACAGAGTATTATGATAAATAGGTATGTAATTTAATTATAAATATATTCCGAAAGTCTCCACCAGTAAACACATTGTGTAATAAAATGGTAGTATATTACTGAAAATCTGTCAAATACCTGGATACTTGCGAGACTTCTTACCAGGGCGCGGCCATCAGTCCGTGCGATTAGAGCCTTTTCGGATATATTTCAAAGATCTTGGTGCCTCCGGGGTGTACCAAGTTCTGACAAGAACTGTTTGTATTGTATTGACGTACTTGAAGAGGTTCTTAATAGAACCGTTTAGAAACAAGTGATGTGAAACGTGCAGCTCAAAATGGAGCTTCAAATAAAAACCTAATGGCGTACAGATATCATAGAAGATGGCTCTGAAAAGTGCCGTTTGAACCCAGTGGCGTACAGATGTCATAGAAGATGGCTCTGAAAAGAGCCCTTTCATTTATAGTTGGCTCTGAAAAGTGCCGTTTCATATATAGTTGGCTCTGAAAAGAGCCGTTTGAACCCAGTGGCGTACAGATGTCATAGAAGATGGCTCTGAAAAGAGCCCTTTTATTTATAGTTGGCTCTGAAAAGTGCCGTTTTATATATAGTTGGCTCTGAAAAGAGCCGTTTGAACCCAGTGGCGTACAGATGTCATAGAAGATGGCTCTGAAAAGAGCCTTTTAATTTATAGTTGGCTCTGAAAAGTGCCGTTTCATATATAGTTGGCTCTGAAAAGAGCCGTTTGAACCCAGTGGCGTACAGATGTCATAGAAGATGGCTCTGAAAAGAGCCCTTTCATTTATAGTTGGCTCTGAAAAGAGCCTAGTGGAGAGCTTATGTTGTGGCTCTGAAAAGAGCCGTTTTAGTGGAATCCCAATGGCGTACAGATGTCTTATGTTGGGGCTCTGAAAAGAGGCGTTTTAGTGGAATCCCAATGGCGTAGAGATGTCTTATGTTGGGGCTCTGAAAAGAGCCGTTTTAGTGGAATCACAATGGCGTACAGATGTCTTATGTTGGGGCTCTGAAAAGAGCCGTTTTAGTGGAATCCCAATGGCGTACAGATGTCTTATGTTGTGGCTCTGAAAAGAGCCGTTTTAGTGGGATCCCAATGGTGTACAGATGTCTTATGTTGGGGCTCTGAAAAGAGCCGTTTTAGTGGAATCACAATGGCGTACAGATGTCTTATGTTGGGGCTCTGAAAAGAGCCGTTTTAGTGGAATCCCAATGGCGTACAGATGTCTTATGTTGGGGCTCTGAAAAGAGCCGTTTTAGTGGAATCACAATGGCGTACAGATGTCTTATGTTGGGGCTCTGAAAAGAGCCGTTTTAGTGGAATCCCAATGGCGTACAGGCGACTTGAGATGAAGTAGTTTTTCTCGTAGCTCTCCTAATTTTGAAGATGGCTCTGAAAAGAGCCGTTTTACATATGTCTTAAGAGAGAGGCTCTGAAAAGAACCGTTTGATTCAGTCTCCAGTGGTGTACAGATGTCATCGCTGTTCGCTCTCCCCGCCTCGAAGATGGGATTCCAGTGACGTACAAATGTCTTTGGCTCTGAAAAGAGCCTTTTTGATGGGATTCCAGTGACGTACAAATGTCTTTGGCTCTGAAAAGAGCCTTTTTGATGTGATTCCAGTGACGTACAAATGTCTTTGGCTCTGAAAAGAGCCTTTTTGATGTGATTCCAGTGACGTACAATGTCTTTGGCTCTGAAAAGAGCCTTTTTGTGGGATTCCAGTGACGTACAAATGTCTTTGGCTCTGAAAAGAGCCTTTTTGTGGGATTCCAGTGACGTACAAATGTCTTTGGCTCTGAAAAGAACCTTTTTGATGGGATTCCAGTGACGTACAAATGTCTTTGGCCCTGAAAAGAGCCTTTTTGTTGGATTCCAGTGACGTAATGTCTTTGGCTCTGAAAAGAGCCTTTTTGATGGGATTCCAGTGACGTACAAATGTCTTTGGCTCTGAAAAGAGCCTTTTTGTGGGATTCCAGTGACGTACAAATGTCTTTGGCTCTGAAAAGAGCCTTTTTGTGGGATTCCAGTGACGTACAAATGTCTGGCTCGGAAAAGAGCCTTTTTGATGGGATTCCAGTGACGTACAAATGTCTTTGGCTCTGAAAAGAGCCTTTTTGTGGGATTCCAGTGACGTACAAATGTCTGGCTCTGAAAAGAGCCTTTCTGATGGGATTCCAGTGACGTACAAATGTATTTGGCTCTGAAAAGAGCCTTTTTGTGGGATTCCAGTGACGTACATGTCTTTGGCTCTGAAAGAGCCTTTTTCATGGGATTCCAGTGACGCGTTCAATATAGAATAAAACCGAGAAGTTAAAGTGGGTGTGGCGTTAAAACTGCCGTGTTATTTACATGCATTTAAGCCACTTTGAGCACTAGAGGATTAGGATTCCATTTCGTTATATACAAATGCTATCCATACAATATTGTGGAGTGACGCTTTGACTTGCTTGATAGTGCAATTAACTCCTGAAAACATGAACTAACCTTTGCACATTTGGCGTATCGATTTTATATTAAGTTAAGGCACAACGAATTTGATAGATTACAAAAATCAATGGTCCATACACATTTGGAAGAATGGTGTCGATGAATTTTGTTCTTTCACACTAATACTGTACCATCCGCCTGCATACTCGACATATTGACAAACTAGTGGTGCCATGTAACGTGGAATCGAACCCGCATCCCTTGCATACTTCAGCTACACATTACATCGAAACATACATTTGGTTCCATGCAGGAATCGAGCCAGCATACCCCTTGCATACTTCAGCTACACATTATATTGAAACTTACTGTTGGTTCCATGCAGGAATCGAACCAGCATACCCCTTGCATACTTCAGCTACACATTATATTGAAACTTACTGTTGGTTCCATGCAGGTATCGAACCAGCATACCCCTTGCATACTTCAGCTACACATACTGTTGGTTCCATGCAGGTATCGAACCCGCATACCCCTTGCATACTTCAGCTACACATTACATTGACACATACTGTTGGTTCCATGCAGGTATCGAACCCGCATACCCCTTGCATACTTCAGCTACACATTATAATTGACACATACTGTTGGTTCCATGCAGGTATCGAAGCCGCACACCCCTTGCATACTTCAGCTACATATTACATTGACACATACTGTTGGTTCCATGCAGGTATCGAACCCGCATACCCCTTGCATACTTCAGCTACACATTACATTGACACATACTGTTGGTTCCATGCAGGTATCGAACCCGCATACCCCTTGCATACTTCAGCTACACATTACATTGACACATACTGTTGGTTCCATGCAGGTATCGAACCCGCATACCCCTTGCATACTTCAGCTACACATTATATTGACACATACTGTTGGTTCCATGCAGGTATCGAACCAGCACACCCCTTGCATACTTCAGCTACACATTACATTGACACATACTGTTGGTTCCATGCCGGTATCGAACCCGCATACCCCTTGCATACTTCAGCTACACATTACATTGACACATACTGTTGGTTCCATGCCGGTATCGAACCCGCATACCCCTTGCATACTTCAGCTACACATTACATTGACACATACTGTTGGTTCCATGCAGGTATCGAACCCGCATACCCCTTGCATACTTCAGCTACACATTATATTGACACATACTGTTGGTTCCATGCAGGTATCGAACCCGCATACCCCTTGCATACTTCAGCTACACATTACATTGACACATACTGTTGGTTCCATGCAGGTATCGAACCCGCATACCCCTTGCATACTTCAGCTACACATTATATTGACACATACTGTTGGTTCCATGCAGGTATCGAACCCGCATACCCCTTGCATACTTCAGCTACACATTACATTGACACATACTGTTGGTTCCATGAAGGTATCGAACCCGCATACCCCTTACATACTATAGCAATAAATTATATTGACATACATACACTGTTGGTTCTATACAGATTCGAACCCGTAGACATGTTGAACCTTTTATCAACTTATATTCACACAAGCCATGTATCTGGAATACGGGAATCGAACCAGCATCCTTCATCATTGAAAGTAAAATGTTTCAAATCTCAACAGACCCAATACACTTTAATTTGCATCATTCATACTTTGAAACTCACTTGATTTGCACTCATTATTGATCATTCATACATTTTTAACTTTGCTTCATAAACCAAAACTTAAGAAACATATATTTGAATGATTTACAATTATCTATTAACAATTCAATGCTCAAGAAAAGAAACAGGATGTATAGATTGAACATATTTTGTTGCACAGTATTGATGATTTGGAGGTAAAGCCTAGACCTCAAGTGCTCAGAATAACTCAAATAATTACCACAATACAGACAAGAGACAACAATGCAAGACACACATGCAGTACACATATATACTCGTATAATACTCGTAATAGTCCTCCAGCCGATTTCGGCCACGGCGACCACTTCTGCTCCTAGTTTGGTCTAAAATTATTTCATGCCTTTATACACAATACGCGATTATTTAACATTTAAAAATAAATAAATCATTATTATGAATACTAAGGAACACTTAAAAAATAAAGCCAATATTATAAGAAGGTAACTAAAAAACAACAAAATGTCCCAAATTTTAATTTCGATACCCCAGACTTAAATATGTATTATCCCAATCATAGGTCTCACAAACACAAACTTTCATCCAATCACTTTACAAACGTAATAAAATTACTTCATATACCAAAACATGCCTTGGACGAGGTGCGGGAATCGAACCCACTTACTCATCAGTTCACTAAGTAATGACACACACACACACACACACACACACACACACACACACACACACACACACACACACACATATGCAAGCACGCACGCACGCATAATACAACTATCCCCACTTATTTATGACAATTATATACAGAATTTATAACAATTGATTTCTCATCTCAAAGAAAACATTAAGCATTCACAGATGTTAAGAGTGACAAAGGCAGACATACATACATCAAAATAACACACACACATCAGAATGATTCAACCATACCTGACCTAAATAAATTACATCACTACATAGTATCTTCTTCTTATCGAGTGGATGGTCAACCTGACCAATCCTGGTGTCAGAGTTATTGGGCCGCCAAAGGCCTCTGACATGGCACATATAACGACTACTATCCGTAAAAAGTAACCGGGACCGACGGCTTAACGTGCCCTCCGAAGCACGGAATCATCTTACTTGTCGGGCAATCAGGTGATTCAGCCTGCAATGCCCTAACCAAACTGAGGACAGTCTAACAAAGTGATTTTTGTGAGATATCCCCAGTCCCCACAGGGAATCGAACCCGGAACCTCCGGATCGTGAGCCGAGCGTTCAAACCAATAGACCACTGAGGCTGTTAACTACATAGTATAACAAAATCACACTCCGCTGTCTGTCTGTCCCTATGTATGCTAGATCTTTAAAACTACGCAACGGATTCTGATGCGGTTTTTTTAAATAGATATGAGTGGTTCAAGAGGAAGGTTTATATGTATGTATAAACATTTCCCAAATTCCCACGGGAACGGACACAACGCGGGTAAAACCGCGGGGCGCTGCTAGTTATAAACAAACATACAAATACACAATGTTAAACAAATGATGTATAGTGTATTAATGTAACATACTTCAAAGTCACAGATAATATGGCTGGTGTTGGGGATAGCCTACTTTGATAACACGAGACTACTATGTTCAATTCTTTCCTTATACTCGTACATAGCGTAATGAATTAACCATAACATACCCCGCTCGAACCAATTCACACACGGTTAGACCTATTACATATACTATTACATATACATATATGTACACAAATACTATATATGTCTAACAACTATGTCTGCACATATTGTTGACTCCGGGCTGGATTCGAACCCGCAGCCCTCGGAACTGTAAGCGCTCCCACATGCCACTGTGCCAACGGAACGGTCTTGACAATAGACATTGAAATGACGTCCAGAAAATAGCAGTAAGGTTAGTAAGCAAGGGATAAAGGACATAATATTGGCTTTATTTTCATAACCATGTTCATAACGTTACTTACAGAATATTCTTTCCATTCTTTAACAACCAATTTCCAACTATCTACTTTGAAAACCCTTACACATGCATGATCAAGAATAAATCGCAAAGTTAATAAAATAAATATGTTGAAAACTACTGGTTTCAAAGACCCAAAGTAAGCTGTAGCTTCAAAAAGTTACAAGCATTAAGTACAAATATACACTAATATACATTATATTCCTTTATGCAGTGCAGCAGATATTACATTATGTTAAATGCAAAATATGTATGTACTTATATTAGACCCCTTAACTAATCAACTTCTTCTTCTTATCGAGTGGATGGTCAACCTGACCAATCCTGCACGGATAGCATGAACACTGGTAGACATATATCTCTATAGGGTTAAAACTTTTGTCTTGTCTACGGGTTATGGCGCGGTTGCGAGCACATAATGACAGGAAGCGAAAATCTCTACTGTATACAAAACTTTCACTACGGAAGACATAGAAATATTGCCCTTTACAAATATATTATATTTTTAACATGGTCACACATGATTACCGATAAATTTGTTGAAGCACAACACCGTCACAACACTATTTCATTCATTCGCCATTCATTCATTTCAGTGCGTTTTTGTCTGTGGTTATTGTTTCTTGTTTTCTCTCTGACGTAGACATAATATGGTCGTCATGCTCAAGGGCGTAGACATTTGTATACAAATGACGTACGCGACAAGACAAATCTATGTCGCGGTAGCTACTGTAGACAAAATCGCGATGACGTCAAACTTGCGCCATAGATGGTAGACATATTTGTATGTCTACTTGTCATGCTACCCGTGCTGGTGTCAGAGTTATTATCAACTAACTCCATGGTATGTACTAATTGATAATACCCATTAAATTAACACACCTATACTCACTATGAACATATAATTAACACACACACCCATGACAAAATTAAGAGGCGGAGTGTAATATCGTCCAACAACGAATACCTGTGCCTAAATAACTATCCATCGATGATCTGTCCCTTATGTCCTACTAGCAGCGCCCCGCGGCTTTGCCCACGTGGAGCCCGTTCCATTAGGAATTTTCGAAAATTCTTTCATAATGTGCACTTACGTCACTTGAAGAACCTTCCTGCCAAATTTCATGTTTCTAGGTGCAGCGGTTGAGGCTGTGCGTTGATTATCAGTCAGTCAGTCAGACAGTCAGGACTTTGAATTTTATATAATATAGATGTCTATACTAATATTATAAAGAGGTAAAATTAGTAAATTTGTTTGTTTGTATGTTCGAGCTAATCTCGGGAATTACCAGTCCCATTTGAATAATTCTTTTTGCAATAGATAGCCACATTCAACGGGAAGGTTATAAGCTATTTTTCATCCCGAAATTCCCACGGGAACGGGCACGATGCGGGTAAAACCGCGGGGCGCTGCTAGTTAGTTATATATGTGATGGTGGGTACATACCGCAGGAGAGGACGCCGCCGAGCCCGCAGAGCGCGAAGTACTTGGCCGAGGCGAACTCGCAGGAATCGCCCAGCACCTCCGCGGAGGCAGCCATGGCCTGAGCCAGAGATTACAAGTCAGTAATGGTCAGAATATTCGCACCAGTCATGATTTTAAGAACATTTTAGCTATCAAATGGTTCGTCACTTTCTGACATACGCAATTTTCCGAAGAGCAAAAGAGATAAATGTACTCTCGATGGATTGACATTTGGCATTTTATAAATTACTAATTAATTAAAACACTTATTTACATTTTTATTAACATTTACTTTAAGTAAAATGTGTTTTACTTTAAGTAAAATGTGTTTCACCCTAAAAACTAATGACACCCCCATTATATAGGTTTAAAAAACTTATTATCATGTAAATTTTGTCAGAGTTTGTGCTGTGTTGACCTTTCCAGACAAAAAAACTGTTCAGGTGCCCCGTTATGTGCACATATTAAGTTAACCAGCCTAGGGCTTCTCTACCTATCTAAACTAATATTATAAAGAGGTATTATTTGTAATTCTGTGCGTATGCTCGGGTCAATCTCTAGAATTACCAGTCCGATTTCAGTAATTTTTAAAACTACATTCAAGAGGAAAATTATAGGGTATGTTTTATCCCGAAATTCCCACAGGAACAGGCAAAACTCAGGCAAAACCGCGGAGCACTGCTAGTCACAAATAAATAAGAATTATTTGGAAAGTAGTTCTGCACCCTTCTAGTTTGGAAGATTAAATTTTAAACAATAAACGACTATTTATCTTAGCAGCGCCCCGCGATTTTACCCGCGTTGTGCCCGTTCCCGGGGGATTTTAGGATTTTTTATGCATAGGTATAAACCTTCCTCTTGAATCACTCTATTTATTAAAAAAACCGCGTCAAAATCCGTGCAGTAGTAGAGTTAATCGCGAACAGACGTGGCCAGGGACTTTGTTTTATAATATACTAGCAGCGCCCCGCGGTTTTACCCGCGTTGTGCCCGTTCCCGTGGGAATTTCGGGATAAAATGTAGCCTATAGCCTTCCTCGATAAATAGACTATCTAACAGTGAAAGAATTATTCAAATCGGTTCAGTAGTTTCTGAGATTAGCGCGTTTAAACAAACAAACAAACAAAACAAACTCTTCAGCTTTATAATATTAGTATAGAGTATAGATAATATATGTAGTGTTCTTATCTAACCTGTTGGGGTGCGTCAGTCAGAGCGGACTGGCATTGCGCCGGCGACAGGGGCCCCTTGAACGGGGACGACCGCGCGGCCTCCAGCAGGGATGAGAACATTATTCTGGAACAAAAGACAGACATTGTTACACTAAAAACAACAGGGCTAGAATAACAGCACTATAGATCACAGCTACAGCTTGTAGGGGACACCTTAAGCCTGGCTGCGTTTACATAATGTTTATGAATAAGGCGGAAAGTAATTAAGTCCATGCAGGTTGTTAGTGTTAGATAACATTTTAAGATATTTTATGCTAACATTTAATAAATCACTATTATATTTAGTACTAGCAGCGCCCCGCGGTTTTACCCGCGTTGTGCCCGTTCCCGTGGGAATTTCGGGAATTTTTTTACATAAAAACCTTCCTCTTGAATCACTCTACCTATTACAAAAAACCGCATCAAAATCCGTTGCGTAATTTTAAAGATTTAAGCATACAGACAGACAAACAGTGTGACAGACACGAAAAAGAGACGACTTTATTTTATACTATGTAGTGATTTAATAAATCACTATTATATTTAGTATGATGTTAGAACATATAGTTATCTTACGATATAAATTGTGGGTTATTATGTGTCAGAGTAGCTGTATCTTCAGGATTATGCTCCGGAACAAATAAATAATTATTAAATGCTAGTAAAGATTAGTTAAAATAATCTAAAATAGGTATTATGTAACATGTAATGTGGACAAGATAGCAAGTAAAGCAGAAGTGATTGATGAAGTGATTGAGATAATGCATTGATAACCAAAGATAGTATGACAAACACACCCTGTATGAATTTACATACAATAATTAAAGCAGTAACTCTTTATGTTTGTCTGTTATGCTTTCTGCAAACCGATTTTGATGAACTATGCACAATATTAAATACTGGCGGCCTATTGAATGAGTAGATATGCTACAAAGGACTACATGGAAGTACATGGAAGTGAATCTTAAATGAAATTAAATTTAACATAAATAATGCCGCTGTATTACAACTGTGTTGGTACGTTCAAAAGAGCCTCTATGGGGTCAAAACTGAATAAAAATATTTGACTTTGACTTGACAAGAAATACTGAGCAATGTCAAGGTACGATATTGTCAAGAGAGACTTTAGCTAACTAACAGGGACTTCTAAAAAGCCTTCCCGTAGGTTTTTAACGAAAAGCTTTCTGAAGAGTTCAAACGATGATCCTCTAACTTTCAGTAGGTATTCAAGTAAATTGAAAACTAAATAATTTATGATACTAAACTACAACAGAAGTCTGGATTGATGGAATTTCAGATTAATAGTAAAGTAATTTTCGATATTTACTCGAATGTAATTAAAAGCAATAGCTTTCAGTAGGCATAAGGGAAAATTTTGGCCGCCTCTAGGCCTCTGACATGATCTAACGATTGAAACAACCCGGATCGACTATTGTAATATAAATTACCCAAGAGAATACCATTTTAGAAAGGAAAAGAAACTAAAACATGTAAGAAAACTGCAAGTCGAGTTTAAAATTATGAATTTATGACCGCTTACAAAATTTTCCTTCAACGTTGCGCTGACGAGATCGACCTCCACGAAAATAGTTGAAAATCAATGCCATTACCGCACCGCACGTCACCGGTTAGATAACAACACTCACTTGTCTCACTTTCAACTTTAAATTTAATTAATGTTAACATTTTGTTACTATCATCAGCTATCGTGTAAGTACCGGCCATGTTGGAACATTGAAAAAAAAAAAAAACATTTGCAGCGCCCTAATGGTCAATTGACGTACTTAATAAGGGCAAATTAATCGTTTTTGAAGCCGGTCAAAATTATTGAAACTGAGTAAATGATAAATTGTAAATCGAAGCTGGGCAAAGGCAAAAGGGCAAAGCCCCCTAATATTAGGGCAAGGTCACGTGTAAGTAAGTAAACTAATTCAATAAGGTTACGTAAGTAAAATTCAATGGTGGAGACTTATCAATGTTATAACATAGAACTATTAAAACATGTTTCATTTCAGTAATAATATAGTTCAAAATATTAAATTTAAGTAAATAAAAAATAACTTACATGTTTTAAATCCGATGGAAACAACTCTACACACTGAAAACACCACACCGCGCCTGACGCACAGTGCTAAAGGAAATGGCTGCGTCGGTGACAGCGCCAATACGGATGTTACATAACTTTTATCACGTGGTATTTAATTTTTTTAATTTTAAAATGTTTCTCACAACGTTGAATTACTTATTAAATATATATGAATTATAACAATTGTGTTAATTTGTAATTACGGTTAATTATTTAGTAAATGCCAGAAAGCGAAGCGGTTTTTCAAAATTTATTTATTGTTTGTCTGTGGTAGATCTCTACGTTGTTGTTGTAAAATGCTAATGCTACCCACCGCTAGATGTCGCTGTTTGAGAGATTTCATCCATCTTCCTTGGTTCATAATTATTTATTAACCCCTCGACCATGCAAAAAGCGAGGAAGTCGCGTTTTTAACGGGTAGGGAATCGTATGGACCATCATTTATTATTCACACTACAGGGGGACCCGTTGCGGGCGGAAGCCCACCGCAGTTTATATACAGACTTTGATAATACCTACTTTAAAAGTGTATTCCCATTGATGTTCACCTACGATGTATTTATGCATCGGTGTTCCCTGGAGAAGCCATTGCCATTTTGGAAGCCACTCGATACATCCTCTCCCAACATTACGAAAGCCGCTATGTTCTAATTTCCCGCCAATCGTTATAAAATCTTTGAATATCGATTAGGAACGGTCTAGGAATTTGAAAGGTAAAATTCAACCGAATATTCTCATAAAATCTTGGTTTAGCACATTTAAACATCTGGACAAGACATCGACCTCCATCATATGTCGCCTCCGTTTCGGTCACACAAGCTCGCCTGAATATCTCAAAGCTTCGGATCAGGGACCACTCCATTTGTGAGTGTGGCCTTGATGAAGGATCCCTCAACCACATCTTTTTTGACTGCCCTCGCCTACGTTATTCACTACATAACATATTTCCTGTTGAAATCCCTCGTCCTACCTGTATCTGTAAAAATCCTTTGTACATATATTAACACTAATAAAATAAAACTGTAAATAAATAATAAATTTATTTACACATTTGTGTTTCATGTAATATAACTGTTGTATTTTTTCATATTATTTTAATTATGTGTTATTTGTCCCTAGTTTCATGTATTTGTTCAGTATTTTATGTATATAAATGTGTTTGTCATGTTGTGTTTGTCCTAAATTCTGCTTGGAGGTAAACTCTTCACCACCGGCCAACCACTGACCTCTATATAGGCACAAAATTATTATGACTGCCTGCAGCCAGTCCAGTGTATGTAGAGGTCAGTGCGGCCAACAGACGATACTGCTTAACCCTCATCGTGTTTTATGCTACCGGGAACACTGACACTGGCGGAATTGCGACGAAATGTCAACAGAAGCCAATAACAAAAATTGAATTGAAGATTTGAAGAAACATCATGTTTACATAATCATGTAAATATTAATAAAGTACACAAAATAACTGGAAAATAACCTAAAAACTATATTGACAATGCTTCCAAGCCATCTATGTAAATTAAAACAGTGCTCTGTGTATAGATAGATTTGTATATAAATAATTGATGTGGTAGCCCACTTCGATGCTGCCGCATTATCAAGTACCGGCTGAAAACATAATAAATGTCATTTAGGAACAATAATGTCGTTAATAACGAGAAACGGGAGAAAACTACGAATAACTGGTCCAAGTGTTGTGCAACTACTGCGCTAGGACAGAAGCCAGAACCCAGAAAATGTCTCACTTGTGGCCACAAATTTGATAAGTCCAAATGTAAATCTTGTGGATACGGGATCGAAACTGAATTCAACCGCATCTTCGACCGCCTCCTATGCAGAAAACCGCGGACTACCTGTGTTAAGGCGAGCTGCTGCGAAGAGCCGCCGCCGTCGCACTCGCGGAGCACCTCTACATCCACCGCTCTCGATAATCCCGCCTTACTACGCCGATCCGTATACCAGCCCATAAACCAGCCCATGCAACAACCCATGCCCGAGCCCATACGCCAGTCCATGCAACAGCCCATGCCCGAGCCCATGCAACAGCCCATGCCCGAGCCCATACACCAGCCAATGCAACAGCCCATGCACCAATCCATGCAAAAGCCCATGCACCAGCCCATGCACCAGTCTATGCAAAAGCCCATGCACCAGTCCATGCACCAGCCCATGGCACAGCCCATGCACCAGCCCATGCATCAGCCCATATATCAGCCCTTACCCCAGTCCATACGGAACCAGCCCATGCACCAGCCACTATACCAGCCCAACCCCCAACCACCGTATCCTATGTCGCCTCCCGTGCCAGTCCCAGATTGGGGCGGGACTCAACCACAACAGCCTCAGGCACAAAAACCACAAGCACAAGCACAAAGGCAAACCGAGAGACGTCCCAAGAAGCGGCGCTGCATGATATGCGGGAAAAGGTTCTTTAAATATTGCTACGTGCCGGTGGGGTGCGACGGGAAAAGTTATTGTGACATGAACCCGAGGTGCGACCACATTTACCCGCAGTGTGACCACATGCCCGCCAGGTGTGGCCATGTGATGCCGCGGTGTGACCACGAGTACACCAAGTGCGAGAACTCGCGGCGGGCTCAGTGCAGGATGTGTGGGAAGGAGGTGAAAATAAAGATCTGTCTGCCCGACAATTATTGTGAGTCCACTTATTGCGATTAACATAAAACATTGTATACTCTTGACTTCAGCTTAGCTTGGTCTCAGTAAGACCTGGTCTTCAGAAAAATATGGACTTATATAATAAATTGTGTACAGTACATTACATACATAGTTTGAATAAAGACAATTTTCCGTATATTAGTTTGCAGTTTTATTTAATGCTAACTAAGGTGTGCCAAGGAATGTAGAACGTATGGTGTTGGGTGTGAAACGCACAGATATTATAGCATACGAAAAACCACCCTACGTGCCATAGGGGTAATAGTTGACGTTGGTAAAAAATCTGCGAATCTGGCCGGTCACGTGAGACGAATACAGCGAGATAGGAGGGCTTGAATCGCCTCGCAATGGATGGCGGATGGAGGGAGGCGTGGAGGCAGATCTCAGACGAGATGGCGTTAATACCAGTTAATACCTAGACAACCTCCAGGGAATGTTAAGGGAGACCCATAGACAATACAGTATGTATATACTATGTAGGGAGACCCATGGAAGACCTTCGGAAGACGGAAGTACTTTATTTCCTGGGTAGACCTGGGGCAGTATGGGAGCCACCAAAATATAATGATTTTTTTTCTATTTTAGTGAAAATCTTAATGCGGTTCACAGAATACATCTACTTACCAAGTTTTTTCGGAAAAAAAGGGGCTATGAAATACGGACGGACAGTCATAACTTGATAAGCGCCGTGGGATTTTGTTTAATATTATACTAGGAGTGTTTCACGGTTTAACTCGTTGCTAATATAATATTATTTGCTTCGATTTTAGGGAAGTTGACCATAATTATTGCATTCCTCCTCGGTTGCATAAATTTTATCTGTTGCTGTCATATGTTTAAATTGGCAAAAATATTTCAAATTTTCAAGTTTGTTACTCTTTGTTTCAAGCTTTAAATAATTATACTCTTTGGTTTCACGCGTACATCATAGAAATGAGAGAAATATAACAACACTGGTCGTAGCGCATGAGTGTAGTTTAATTAAACCATGTAGCAATAACAATATCTACTCTAAATACAAGAAACCCGCCAAAACAATGAACCGACCTAAGCAATGAACCGATAGCAAAAAGTCCTTATCATATTTCAATCTGTTATGACATCGCTCCTTCGACACGGTCTTCAGATCCAGTGAAATTGATAAATGTCAGTTCAGAGCAATAATGGGTGTTGTATGAGGTGCGTCCGCGACCTGTATAGAGCAGACCTCTCCGATGAATCCAACTATGAATCAAGCGTCGGGTCTACTGAAAAAATTCTGCATTGTGAGTGTAAATACAACCTAGACGTAGAACTCCAATGTTTCTATAACAGAAACTTAGATTTTGAGCCATGGAATGAACAGGAACATCTGCTTTGGACGACTGAATACAATTTGGACCTGATCAACAGAGTCCAACCATCTAGAAGACGTTTGGAAGTTAGGAGACATGTAGCTCCTTCTAACATCCAACACACGCAATGTACAAGATGCGGCAAACACATTCACGATCCGACAGGCTGCAAGATTCCGACGGGCTACAATGCATTACCCGAATACGATCCGTTGGCATACCTCGGGAGGGACACGAAGTCCGCAAACACATGTGGCTGTAGAGCCAGACAAATCCAATCCAAATCCCCTTACCATCAATACGCTAACCAACCCCTCTTGAGATCTAACATTCTCCGGTGCAGCTGTTCACTAAATCAAAATTCGTTCTCGGAAATATGTTTGACTAAAGTCGAAAAATCGACGTCTGCATTGCTGAACAAGTTTCCTGTCTCTCAAATCTCTTCGTTACGCTACGATCACGTGGCCACGTCCTCCTCGGCTCCAGCGTATAGTATAGACGTCAAGAACAGAGGGACTTCAGTGATCTTTCCCAAAAAAACCACAAAAGGTACCTCAGCACCGAAATGTAGTAGAACTGTTAAAACTAAAGCCATAACATGCTCTATGGGCGTAGCCAAATCCACTTCATTACCTGCTTGTCGTACCAGCCTTAAGCACGTGGCTACATCAGCGAATAACAAAAGAGTTAAATCTACGTCATTGCACTGGCAAAAAGTCGATTATGAGTCTAAAGCTATATGCTGCTCGAAGCTCGCTAAATGCACCTCAGCCCCTATCTACAGAATGCTCGTCAACAGTGTAACAACAGCCCCTTTAAGCTTCATAAAATGTGCCAAGTCTACTTCAGCGTCGTGTCATAAAAACGGATATTGGGAAACGAAATCTGTAATTTGTTACATGAAGGATGCCAAGTCCACGTCCGCGCCGGGTTTGGACAATGACTTCAAGAACGAATCGATTTCAGGAAAAACATACAAGGACGGCCACAACCAACCGTCCACATCTTACTTGAACACGTCTACTAAATCTCCTAGTTTCTGGGACGAATCCCGCAACTTGTGCCCATCCCCGCAGCTTCCAATACCTCTGACAGAACTAAAAGAATGCCAGGTCAATTTGAACACAACGCATTCAACCCACAAAGCAAAACCCGAAGAGCATATATATAATATATACCGAAACAAATCGGCAACACGTCACATAAGAAGCACGAATAACATGGGCCAGTGCGTCGTTTGTGGAAAGACTATGCACAGCGATCTGAGGTGTGATACGTGTAAAAAATCGGGTAGGCTACAGAACTGTCTAATTCGCCAACCCTCTGACAAATGTGATAATAACCTCAATATTGAAGATATAAAGAAAAGCTATCCTACGTACAACACTACATGTGACCACTTCGTGAATGGCAATGACATTATCACTAACACACAACATAAGTGCAGCTGTCGTAAACGAGAGAAGGAGAAAAACTGTTCGACGTACAAATACGAGTATATTGTCGACCAAAAACTCAAATGCTCAGTATGTGATAAAGTGACCCACGGCATACGGAGAAACTACAGAGACCCCGAGACATCTAGATGCTACACTTGCCACCATGAAACCCCAGGAGCGAAATGCACCAATTGCGATGACACAGTAAATTTGCCCAAATGTATCGGCCACGAATTCGATCATCCCAAGAGTCATGTTTGCAAGAACTATCATGTACACAATTCCAAGTACATACCACAGAGATCTGATCATAGGTTTTATGGGAAGCAACGTCTAATATCTAATGGACTCTCCATCGATGAGCTATCAGATGAACCGACTTGTAGCACTTGTGATGTGGAAGAAATACATAGGTGTATCATATATAGTAACAACATCATTGATGGGTCAAAATGTATTGTTTGCAACCGGAGTTCCGATAAGATTAATAGATACACGCAGTATGAGGACTTGAGGCATGAGATATACATGCAATCTTGACATAAGAACATAATGACACAAAATGGCGGATCGTCCAATTAAGGTTCGATAAGGGAGGAATCGTATTGTCCACACTTCTTGGCTTAACCATACCATAGATCGTCACAGTGTCAGAATGTTATGGATTCATTCCGTTTTGATGTGTTCATACTTTCTGACACTTTGGCTAAATTTGCACAGACTAATAAGGCCACTCTGCTGACAAATCTGTAAAAAAATTATGACACTAAGTTTTTGCGACACTTTAATAAGCTACTCGTGTGTCAGTTTGACTATTCCTAACTTATTAACATAAATTGTATTAAGTTTATTTCGTTTTACCCATTGCTAATAAAAGTTAGGAGGTATCTGATGTTAGTTTTTAATTTCAAATAAGCACAAGAAACCGCTTCTATCTTCTTCTTATCTTATATATAAAATTCTCGTGTCACAGTGTTCGTTCGCGTACTCCTCCGAAACGGCTCGACCGATTCTCATGAAATTTTGTGAGCATATTGAGTAGGTCTGAGAATCAGCCAACGTCTATTTTTCATCCCGAAATTCCCGCGGGAACGGGTACCGTGGTTGAACTCCTCTGAAACGGCTCGACCGATTCTCATGAAATTTTGTGTGCATATCGGGTAGGTCTGGGAATCGGACAACATCTATTTTTCATCCCGAAATTCCCGCGGGAACGGGTACAACGCGGGTGAAACCGCGGGGCGCAGCTAGTCTTATATATAAAATTCTCGTGTCACAGTGTTCGTTCGCGTACTCCTCCGAAACGGCTCGACCGATTCTCATGAAATTTTGTGAGCATATTGAGTAGGTCTGAGAATCGGCCAACATCTATTTTTCATCCCGAAATTCCCGCGGGAACGGGTACAACGCGAGTGAAACCGCGGGGCGCAGCTAGTTTTGATATAAAACTCTCACAAGATTTATAAGAAACTAGCAGCGCCCCGCGGCTTAACCCGTGTTGTGCTCGTTCCCGTTAGAATTCCGGGGCGCTGCTAGTAGTATTATAAATACGAAAGTTTGTGAGGATCGATGGATGATGGATGGATGTATGTTTGTTAACTCTTTCACGAAAAAACTACTGGACGGATTTGGATGAAATTTTACAGTAACATAGGATACACGTCAGAATAACATAAGGGATACATTTTATCCCGAAATTCCCGCGGGAAAGGGCGCAATGCGGTTAACACCGCAGGGTGCGGCTAGTAAGCTAATATGTATTACTATACAGCTATGTGTAAGTGCCGTAAAGGAAATCATAAGTTTCTTATAACATGGTTATAATAAGACTAGCAGCGCCCCGCGGTTTTACCCGCGTTGTGCCCGTTCCCGTGGGAATTTCGGGATTTTTTTTACATAAAAACCTTCCTCTTGAATCACTCTACCTATTCAGGGCCGGATTTAGGGGAGGGCAACCGGGGCGAATGCCCCGGGCCTCCACAAACGGGGGGCCCCCACAATAGAGACTTCGGAAAAAAAAATCTTTCAAATTCCAACTAGTTAACACTAGTAAGCATCTTTTCCTTTGATATTTGTTTTGTTTTGCTCTTTCACCTTTACCTACAGCCTACAGTACTTTATACATACATGATTATTTGATTATATTAATCTTAAATAACAGAAATCATTGATCTATATTTGTTCACTCCAATCAGGCAATCAGATCAGTGAAATATCAAAATCTCAAATGGCCCTGATAAGCACTTCCAATTCACTACCCATCTTGAGGGAGTACCCCAATCGCTTAATGGCTGAGTGGGGTGGTACTTGTCCGCAACCTCGGAGGTTGGGTATTCGATTCCGTGTCTTGGCATTTTTTTTTCTTATATATGTATGTACATATAAATTAATTGCAGTATATGAACAATCGGTGTTCTTCAATTCTTAAATAAATCAATTATTATTGACTAATTGGTAATTTTTTTCATATTTCTTTATGCAGCAATGATGCAGTTTGATAGGCAAATAATTATTATTGTGACACAATTAAATGCCATCAATTATTCACGAACTTTACTGTACGCAAGAAATTGAAAAAAATCATAGTCGGTCAATAATAATTTATTTGTATAATTATTGAAGAATATTGATTCCGATAGTCATACAAAACCCACCTCATTGTGACAAGAAAGCTAATATTAATAATCGACTCGTGAATCATGATCGAGAAAAGAATGTGTCCATTGAAGTTTCCGTGCGTAATTTTGTCTTCGTGTAGTTGTCTATTCTTTTATTGATATATTTTTCCAAAAGCATAATTTTCTTCAACCAGCGAGCGAGTGTGTTTTTTTTTTGCCCTCTGCCTGTCCATGTGAATCCACAGTAGAATAAAAATTGCCAGTTCGGATGGGGAATTTATAGTATATTCTGCGGATTTTACAAGCCTATTCAGCCCATTTTTCGTATTGCGTGTCGATACGAGATACGACGGCAACGACGGTACCTGTTTCCCCGTTTTTTGTCTGTACGAGTGTTCGACCCGTCGCAGCGTTGATAAGTGTCCGCTGAGTGGCGTGCTTGTAGCAGGAAATCCCAGAATTTGGTACTTTCTCGTGCGTCTGAGGAGCTACGAACTTGCGAACATTGTGCAACAAATGTAAAACATTTCGAATTTTTACGGACAGACCACAGACGTTAAGACGTGAGTACCTATTTTCATCGTTATCTTGTAATCTACTAATCTACAATATAAACCGAATGTCATATTTGATTGTGCAATTACGAAAACGTGTTTTTTTTTCTTAACATATAATAGAATATATGAAATATATGCAGAGAACAAAAGAACATTAAAAAAGGTTACAGAGAGGTTATTATTTATTGTTCATCATGCGTTTGTTTCGTTCTGCGTAAGTTAGTCATTTAATCATTAAGGCGACTAAAATATCGTGATCACATGCTAATATTTAATGAGTAAATTGACGTTTCCTATTTTAATTTTGAAATAATTCACTTCTGTTTTTGTCTCTTATTTTTTGAGTGCATGCACATAACTCGACCGACAGGTTTCAGTACATTGCTTGCAGCTTCTCTATTCTTTTCATTTTCCATGTGCACTGCTCGTAACACTTTTTGGTGTTTCTGCTAATATTTTATTTTTCTCGACTATCAGCTTCACTACTAGTTCCGATCCGATTGGTGAAGGGTGAAGAGCTTTTTCAGGCGCATGTTTTCTTAATTTTATAGCGGCATCATGAGTGATCGTCACAAAACTCCTCGAGTTTTTGCTAGTGGCTCTCAGAAGAGGAAATTGCAAGCAGAACGTATAAAGAAATCCGAAGAAACTTTAGCTAAAACACCGAAATTGACCAGTTTTTTTACGTCGTCAAGTAAAGAAAAAATTCCTCAGGATCTTAACACAACAGCAGGAGATTCAACAGTAGATGAAGATGTCGTCGATAGTATTCAAAATCATCCTGAGGTTGAGGTTTCATCAGGCAACACCACACAATTTACTATAAGTGAATATCAGACCCAAGAGGAAGCAAAATTTTGCGGTCTCGAAAATGACATTGGTCTTTGGCCTGCTAATATAACAAAGGAAATGATCGAATATTGGGCGAAAAAAGGTTCCACAGAACTTCAAAATTACGATCAAGTATCTCTGCAAAATTCAGTTTTTCAAGATCAGCCGCGAGATAATTCCAACTTTGTTCGGAAATGCACGAAGAACATGTTTACACGCCGCAATAAAAATCAAGAGACCGTCAAACGATTCTGGCTTTGCTTTTCTCCAACTACGGGAAAAATATATTGTTATGCGTGTAAATTGATGTCTCCTCAAAACAACAAACTCAGTGGAGAAGGTTTCAGTGACTGGAAGCATGCATCCGATCGTCTCTATGAACATGAGATTTCGAAAACGCATTTGGAATCAGTAATGAGTTTAGTGCAACGGGGAAAAGTTACAGGACGCATCGATCAAGAGCTAGCGATGCAAGAGGCCCAACAAATCGAGTATTGGCGAAAAATCCTGAGAATTATCGTTAGTACCATTATATTCATTGCTGAACGCGGATTAGCCTTTCGAGGTGACAATGAAATTGTTGGCTCACCAAGAAATGGAAATTTCCTGGGCATTTTGGAATTGCTAGCCGAGTATGAACCAATCCTGGCAACCCATTTGAAAGAGCATGCAAACAAAGGGAGTGGTCATGTCAGTTACCTTTCGTCGACGATTTGCGAAGAACTGATCGGTTCTATGGGTGACAAGGTACTAAATGAAATAGTATCCAGGATTAAAAAATCTAAATATTATTCCGTATCAGTCGACTCTACTCCCGACGAAGCTCACATCGATCAACTAACTATAGTTGTTCGATATATGGAAGGATCGACGCCAAAAGAAAGGTTTCTCACCTTTTTACCAAACTGCGGTCATACTGGCGAAGCCACAGCAAACGCTCTGCTCAAATTTTTAGGTGACCATCAAATAGACATCATGGATTGCCGCGGCCAATCATACGACAATGCTGCGAACATGAGTGGCAAATACAAAGGGATGCAGGCTCTTATTTTGGAGAAAAATCGTTTATCGGCGTTTGTACCTTGTTGTGGTCATTCTCTGAATTTAGTGGGAAAGGCAGCTGCTAACTCTTGTCCATCGGCTGTTCAATTCTTCGATTTCGTGCAGAATTTGTACACGTTTTTCACAGCCAGTACAGAGCGACACCGAATTCTGGTCGAGAAATTATCGGAGAAGAAAAGCGGCCAGTTTTTAGTCTTGAAAAAGCTCAGCGACACTCGTTGGTCTTGTCGAGCTGAAGCTACGAAAGCCTTAGTCAACGGCTATTCGGAAATCGAAGAAGCTCTAACCAGCATATCTTCCAATAAAGAGCAAAAAGACATCGTGAGGAATGAAGCAACGAACCTTCTACAGAAGATGAGTGGTCTCGAAACCGCTTTGTTTGCAACATTTTGGAACGATATCTTGGAGCGATTCAACGCTACAAACAAGATGTTGCAAGACCCGAAAATGATTCTTGAATCGGCAATGCGTGCACTAGAATCATTGAAATCATTCGTGGAATCCAAACGAAATGATTTTGATAAATACGAAGAAGCAGCCAAAAAAATATCGCATACTGATGAATATGTACAATCGCGCACCCGCACCAGAACGAGAAATGTGAGGTTGAATCCGCTCGATTACGGGAAAGAACAAGACGCAAATCTGTCACCCAAGGAGAAATACAAAGTATCCGCCTTCATCCCAGTGGTTGACCAGCTATCTGTTTCTCTTACTGAAAGATTGCATGCCTATGAAGCTGTTCGTTCGAGATTTGGATTCCTGAATCACATCGAGAAGATGGATTCTGAAAATTTGCACGCTGCAGCAGAGGCATTGGTGAAAGTGTATCCGGATGATTTAGAGCCTAGTCTTGGTAATGAGTTGGTTCAATTTGTGTCTTTGATTGACTCATACAAAAAGGAAAAGGACTATGGAACAGATCAATCGCCGGAACTTTTTTACTACCAAATTCTCGAAAATCAAAATTTCAGAGCTACATTCCCGAACCTCGAAATTACATTGAGAATGTATTTGGTTTTGATGGTAACAAATTGCACTGGAGAGCGTTCATTTTCAAAACTGAAAATTATAAAAAATAGGCTTCGAACCACGATGGGACAAAACCGTCTATCGAAGCTTTCTCTCCTTAGCATTGAAAGCGATTTACTCCGAGAAGTGGATTTCAACGAAATCATCAACGATTTTTCGGCGAAAAAAGCTCGAAAGGTTCCGTTCGCTAACCCTAAAATTTAATTTCAGATAATTCTTTACTTTAATTTTTTTTTTGGGGCGAGGGGGCCTCCGCTCCTTTGTTGCCCCGAGGCCTCTGGACCTCTAAATCCGGCCCTGTACCTATTACAAAAAACAGCATCAAAATCCGTTGCGTAATTTTAAAGATTTAAGCATACAGACAGACAAACAGACAGACAGACACGAAAAAGAGACGACTTTATTTTATACTATGTAGTGAAGCTCTTTGCATTAAGTAATTACGAGTATGTTAATGACCAACATTGAAATCGGAGTTTTTAGACCGTCTAAAGGCCTTCGACATGCTCTAACGATTGAAACAACTGGGAAATTTAGCGTGCTCTCTGAAGCACGGTAGCGCCTCACTCATCTGCATGCATTTTCATCTACCGTGGTTACCAAAAACAGTTAAGTACAGGTAATTTGTCGTCAACTTCAAGTAAGCTTCAACTAAATCAAAATTGTTAGTGTTTGTTATCAAAATTAATCTGTTTGTAATCTGTAATCTGTTAAAAAAATATGTTAAATTAAATACTTACAAACATTCTTAGATAAAGCTTTAATGTTATGGGACCATATAAATAAAAAATAAACAAAAAAATGAACTAAAAATAAGAACACAGACGTAGTTATTTATTAAATTTTTAAAACAGTTGTAATAATTAACGCAACGCAACTCACTTATTTTACTGGTAAGTAGGTACTACGGTTTGGCCGTATACAGAAAGAAAGCTGGAAACTTATAAGCGCTTACCGGCGCTTGACAGCGCTGGTAACCCGCGCAGGAAAATATATGAACGCGCGCCGATAAGCACTGAACGGTGCCGACAAGTTCCGACAAGCTTCAACACGCGCTGGCCAGCGCTGGGCGCTGCCTTTTAAAATTCTAACAAAACCAAATCATCGTCCGATGAGTCTGACATTTTGCTTGGTCTGCTTTAACCTGCTTCCTTTGTGAAGACCGGACCAGCGTTGTCAAGCGCCGGTAAGCGCTTATAAGTTTCCAGCTTTCTCTCTATATACGGACTTACGGTAAATAATCTTACAGTATTGTAACTCGGGCCTGTCCTTGAGTTCGCTACCTACCGTGCACAGACGCTATATAAAATCGTCAGTGCACATTCGCGACTGTAGCACAGACTGTAGGGTGCCTAGTGCGTACCGAGATCGAAGCGTGCAGTATGACTTGCTGCTTACTACATCATTAAATACAACAAACGCACCCAAAGATAGCTTTGCTAGTTTGCCAAATATGCAGCGCGTAACCACTTTTACAAATGCATTTTTGGAACGAAGTTCCTTATCGCGCGTTGCGAAAGGGGGCTAGACGGAAAAAATGGTAACGACATTTTACGCCAGAGAGGGACAGACAGAGAAACTTGCGCACGCCAGAGAGAGACAGACAGAAAACATGCGCGAGAGAGACAGACAGACAGAGAAACATGCGCGAGCATGTTTCTCTGTCTGTCTTTCTCTCTCTCTCTTATAGAAATCTAGCTAGATATTTTCGTTGTTGAACAGTGTGGTGTCGCGACGATTATTTTTGTTGATAATAAATAAACTTCGTTCCATCCGGGTGTCCCTTGACCCCTCTCAAGTTTTTTTTATTCTTACAGATATCTCACATCATTGTGGCTATGTACCTACATCATAAGCAAGCACTACTTTTTGATACGACGTTGATATCGAGTCCACGACTATTCCAATGCCATTGTGATAATGTCGGTATCAGGCCGGAGATCAGTCAAGAACAGTTTACCCACAAACGATGCCGGTGTAACGGATTGCTTGCCATTACACAAAATGTCAACCATGATGAACAGTCCTTCTTATAAAAGAACACTGAACAGTCCACTTAAAAACTCCGCAATGAACAATTTGCCTGTTCAAAAAACATCTGTTCTGAACAGTCCACTCCCACAAAGCGCTGCCACGTTCAATCGACCTCCAAATAAGTGTTTTGTCCTAACAAACTCACCACCCCATAAAGGGGCTATCATGCCCAACCCACCACCACCCAAAAGCACTGTTATAAACACTCACCAGCCCAAGAAAAGCTCAGTCACTAACAATTCATTTAAAAACACCGTAACGGACAATACAGCGAGTCGCAGAAGCGCGCTAAAACGATCTGACGTGAAGAAGGGTGTGATGTGTGACAGCACGCGGGTGTTCCTCCAGAAGATATGTCACAAAGAGCCAGCCTGCGTCGATATGACACGCTTCGGGTTCATAGCGGACAGTCAGACGGTGCACTTACAGTATCTGATGAGACCGCTGCGGGCGCAACTCGATAAGATATGGGGTAAGGTTGTGTAGGTTAGTGGCCAACCCTGGTGTCGGAGTTTTTAGACCCTAAAGGTCTCCGACATACTCTATTTTTTCTTACTGGTCCCAAAATGTGGACCAATGTCGTCAATTTTCCAGCCTAAGACATTTGGGCTTTTGAAAAAAAATAAAATTGATTTTTTTTATGTATTTTAAAACTTTATTATTAATAATATTGATATTTAATGCAAAAAACTTTAAAAAAAATGTTTTTCAATTAATTATAAACAATTAAAAATTGAAGAAATTTAAATAAAAATCACGTGACTATAAACGCGCCAAGATTGGTCACCGTAGTTGTGACGTCATAATGTTATAGCTATTTAACCATAAGTACGTACAGCGTTTACAATCAAGATTCCCGCCCTTTTATTCTCTTTCCCTCCAAAAGTTTGCGATGTAACCGAACCTCTTTTCATAAACATATAAAAAATTTGCGATGTAACCGAACCTCTTTTCATTAACATTAACTAACATTATGACGTCACACGCGCTCGGGTTTGTTCGGGAGCTGTCGGCGTGTCTTCGGTACTGGATTCAAAAATTAATTTTTATTTTGAAATAACTTTTGAATTATTGCGAAAAAAATAAAATAAAAATAGTTTTGTTATAAAACTAATATATAATCTTTCCATTTATCACAAAAATTTTTTTTTCAAAAGCCCAATTGCTCCTTGAAGAGGAAAAAGGTTTAGTGATTTTATTTCATTCTTACTCTATCTCTAAAACTTTTCCTCTTCATACCTATAAATATATAAGTAAACCGTGCGGAGTAGTAAGTTAATTAAATCCACAGGTAAATCGAATGAACAGGCATCAAGTACAAAAGTTACAAAAACCGGCCGAAACAGCGGCCGTAACGTTTTGAGGCGTTCTGTGATCAAAGGTATTATATACTTTTATGAAGAAACTAGCCGCGCCCCGTGGTGTTACCCGCACTGTACCCCTTCCCGCGGGAATTTCGGGATAAAATGATTCCCATGGGTTATTCTGGTCTATATTACCGTAAATTTTCACCCAAATCTGTTCAGTAGCTTTTACGTGAAAAAGTTACAAACATACATACATCCATCCTCGCAAAAATGCGCATCACTATCACTACATAGTATAAAATAAAGTCGTCTCTGTTTGTCTGTTTGTCTGTATGCTTAGATTTCTAAAACTACGCAACGGATTATGATGCGGTTTTTTGTAATAGGTAGAGTGATTCAAGAGGAAGGTTTTTATGTAAAAAAATTCCCGAAATTCCCACGGGAACGGGCACAACGCGGATAAAACCGCGGGGCGCTGCTAGTTTATAATATTAGTAGGAAGATGGTAGGAAGTAGCATTTTCCTTCGCTTCTATTTTACATTTTTGTCTCGACGTTTCGGGCCATTTACAGGAACCGTGGTCACCTTAGTGCGTTCCTGTGCGTTCTGTGACCATGGGCCGTAACGTCAGACAAGAATGTTAAATAAAAAACGAAGTGTATCCGTAAACATAGTTTTAATTCATCTCGTCATTTCTTTTTTTCAGAAAAAAATAAATTGATTAAAAATCGCGCTTCTCAGCCTTCGATGATAAGCCAGGTACTAAATGACAGTGACACCAGTATTAAGAGAAGTCCTGTAGTGACATTCGTGTAAACAATCACGTTTTTATAGACTGGCGGAATTGCGACGAAATGTCAGCAGAAGCCATAACAAAAATTGAATTGAATTAAATTAATAAAATACCTGAACAATGCTTCTCATTTCTTTCTCCCTTGAAAGTTGAAAGTATGAATGAATAAAGGAACATCTTTTAAATAAAAAAATATACCTCCATGGTGAAACGTGGCTGTAGCTGTACTGCTATTACTATAACACCTTGTAAATACCCTTGTGTACCCATGTTTATTGAACAATAAATTGAATTGAATCCTCCATTTCTTAAAATCGGTTAAAGGCCTTGGATCATAGATAGAGCTATTATTATTCATGACTTTCAGCCACACTCGGCCTTCTTTCAACTTAATTTTTGAGCATGCAATGTGAGTAATTAATAATCTGTGTGGTTAATTTGTTTTTGTTTGCTATGTTGGCATAATATTTGTCTTATTTGACATTTCCGTTCCGTTCGTTCGTTCGTGCTCCGTCCATTATAGTGGTGGGATTCGAATTGCAAAATAAATTACATATTCAAATCGGATTGGCAGTTTCTGAGATTATCCTGTACTGCTATCCTCAGTGATGAGGTCACTGAGATGAGAGGTCTTTGGGAAACCAATAGTGGGAAATTGCAAGCTTATTAGCTTTTCCTTTTATTACTATTCAAACAGCCATTCAAATCGACTTAATCATCATCCTTCTACCCAATGACTAGTATTTTATAAGTAATAAATATTTATTTAATATGAATAAAATTAAAGACATTTATTTTAAGGATGTCTATCCACTAAAGCTACGCTATGCAGCTATAAAAAATACAAACTAAGCTTTGTGACTGCGTCTACTGGTTTTTATTTTCCTTTATCTATTCTCCATCCAATGTTGTCTGAAAGAGATCACTTTTATCGATATGGGCGCCCATTGTACGACTTTTTTTTGTTTGTTGTATCTAAGCAGTTGTGCTATTGTGCCAACTCTGCGAGCATATTATATACGACTAGCAGCGCCCCGCGGTTTTACCCGCGTTTTGTCTTTTCCTGTGGGAATTTCGGGATGAAAAATA
Source organism: Cyclophora albipunctata (assembly GCA_963082685.1). Classification (NCBI taxonomy): domain Eukaryota; kingdom Metazoa; phylum Arthropoda; class Insecta; order Lepidoptera; family Geometridae; genus Cyclophora; species Cyclophora albipunctata. Next base: position 3,472,329 of record OY720141.1, on the reverse strand, counting down.
GCCTATATTACTCGTGGATAAAGTAGCTTTCGAATGGTGAGAATTTGAAGAATTTTTAAAAACGGTCCTGTAGTTTTTGAGCCTATTCATTACAACCAAACAAAGTTTTCCTCTTTATAATATTATAGTGTAGAAGTGTAGATGTAGATACGGTCGAATTCAGAAACCTTTTTTGAAGTCGGTTAAAAATTATTCAAAACGTCAGATGATAATCGATTTAATTCGAGTTCGAGTTAGAACTTTTATTCGTATCGAATTGCAATTCGAGTCCTATCATCACTATTAACTTTTGTGATTAATTGTGATTCACTAATGTAATGTGTCACTAATCACTTCACTCACCCGCCGTTCTTTCGTTTGTTTATTTATTGTGAGTGGCGGCCACTGAAGGCCTGATTTCTAGTTACTACCGCTAATTTAAAGTCTATTCGAATTCATGGAGGACCTCCACATAGCGCTGAAGCCTATCGCCTGGTTGTCCGGGCGGTGGCGGTCGGAAGAAGGACAAGGGGTCTATCCAAACATACCAGAATTCTCCTTCCATGAAGATATTGAATTTATATGCATTGGTAAGTTAGAACCGTATAATGTTTTATGTTTAGAGCTTAAATTGACTCTAATTAACCGTGTGTGAATTTGTCTGGGTATATATTTATTTAAATATAGGCGTAAACACTACTGATGTCTTCAGTGAGCTGATGAGAGACGTGAGAGACATTATCTATACTAATCTATACTAATATTATAAAGCTGAAGAGTTTGTTTTGTTTGTTTGTTTGTTTGTTTGTTTAAACGCGCTAATCTCAGAAACTACTGAACCGATTTGAATAATTCTTTCACTGTTAGATAGTCTATTTATCGAGGAAGGCTATAGGCTACATTTTATCCCGGATTTCCTACGGGAACGGGCACAATGCGGGTAAAACCGCGGGGCGCTGATAGTAGGCTAATACTTTTTTTAAATTATATTATTATGTTATCAGTACAGTGACGAGGATTAGGCAAAATCACCACTGTACTGATAACTTCAGTGAGATGAGAGGCATTTGCCCAGCAGTGGGACATTACAGGCTCATACTCATTTTTATTATTATTTTAATAATAATTATTAATAGCTTCTGTGTGTCCTATTGTCAGGCAAAGGTCACCCTTTATTTTATTAAAATATTTATTTAACTTATTATTATTATTATTTATTTCTATATCTTTATTCAGAGAGATTGAGAAAGAGAGAGAGTAGTAGAATTAAAGAAAGAATTTTATTTATACTAAATGAAACGGGTCTGTATCGCGTTATTTAATTTAACATATTTTACTAAAATACATACCTATATGTCATCCCGTGACCACGAGCGGTGTAATCCACTCGAAACATCGGGTACGTATTTTAGTAAAATACGTTAAAATATCTAACGCGATACAGACCCTTTTCATTTAGTATAATGAGTTCAAATTGTGTGAGTTTAAAAAGTATGAATTTTATTTGTTTAACATCCATGTTCAGCCTGGACATCAGGCATAAAACAAATCTGAAAATGGAACAATGAATTTTTAGAACTAATTTACACATGTTTTACAACTACCCCCAAACTATAGGATGTAAAAAATTGCTTGGCTATATTGAAATTATAATTTTTCTTCTTCTTTCTTCTTTTAAACTTAAGAGCTGGGCTCTTGTCGATGGAGTTCTTTCCACTTTATACATATAAAATTATACTCAAAGTTCTCTAGCCATTTCTGTCTGAAGGAAAGCCAAATTGTTGAAATAAAACAAACTTCTACAATACCTGAGGTAGTACCATGTCAATTAAAATTTACAAATTTTACAATATTACATGATACTTATGTGGGCCGACTGTAAGTATATAATATTAATATAATATAATATACCCAGACAAATTTACACCCAAATTTGACCCAAACTAAGCTCTAAGCTTGTGTTATGGAATCTAACTCAATGATACTACTACATATACATACACAAATACTTTATAATAAATCATTGTTAAAGTTAAATATAGTTTATGAATAAAATAAAGTATTAGCCTGTAATGTCCCACTGTTGGGCAAAGGCCTCTCATCTCACTGAAGTTATCAGTACAGTGAGGAGGATTAGGCATAATCACCACGCTTGCCAAATGCGGGTTGGTGATCTCAAACTCGAGCCATGTTTGAAAAGGAAACATGTTTTCGCTCGATCCAGGAATTGAACCCGGGACCTCAGTCTTGGCAGGCGAGTGCACATACCACTAGACCACCGAGGTGTTTTATGAATAAGGCGGTTTATAATTTGTTTTACTCAATTCCAGGCCAACCTATGTTCAATTACCTATCAATATCAAGACATCCGCAGACGCAATCACCGATGCATCAAGAGAGAGGGTTCCTTCGCATTCTGCCAGGAACAAACCATCTAGCGTTTATAGTCAGCCACAACTTTGGCCTCACATCCCTGGAAGAAGGCACCTTAGACGAGGAAAAGAAAGAAATTCACCTCGAAACAGTCACTTTGAATAGAATGTCCTTTGCAAAACCTCCTTGTGTTAAGAAAATTAAAAGAGTTTTTAAGTTGATAGCGCCGGACTATTTGGAGGCAACTCTTTTCATGGAGACAGAAAATACTCCTCTCACTAAACATTTGAATACCGTTTATAAGAAGATATCTGAATAGAATCTCTTTTAAAAATTTTAAAATTTGTACTTTTGACTCGGGTGCATTTAGTTAGAATCCTATAGAGCGACAATCAGAAAAAAAATGGCTGCGCAAAAACTCGGCGCACTGCGTCATGCGCAGAGTTTTTGCGCGGACACTTTTTTGTACATAGGTACAAGCGACATTGAACACTTAAACAAGTGACATAACGTCTACATTCGAGCAAGTGTCATTGCAAACGATCCTAACTAATATTATAAATGTGAAAGTAACTCTGTCTGCCTGTCTGTTACGCTTTCACGCCAAAACTACTGAACCGATTTGAATGTTTAGTACACAGTAAGTCCAGAGCCTGAGAAAGGACATAGGCTACTTTTTATCACGTGGGAACGGGTAAAACGCGGCTGAAACCGCGGGGCGTGGCTTGTATATAATAAAATAACAATGTAATAATGACAACGGTGCTCGGTCATTTTTTGAGTGTTGTCAGCTTCGATCAACAATACACAACTAGATGTCGGGTCGGCACAAAAAATACGTCTCGGTGAATAAGGTCTCATTTGAAAAGTGAGCTCTTATTTTATTCATAAGATTTGCTACTTTATTGCTATGTGTCATGGTTGTAATTAGATTAAACTTCGAACTGTTTTAAAACTTTCGTTTCAGTTCGGTAGTAAACAAAATAAGTTGTCACACGTCATCCACGCGGACAGTATTTAGCTTTGATTTTGTACGTGACCCGATCTAGTCGTGTGTTGTTGATCGAAGGTTGTCAGCTATAGATTGTGACTATAGGATTCTAGCTCAATGCTGGTGGCTCTGAAACATATCTGTCAATAATTACGAAGGGCTTGGCAAGAATTTATGTGAATACTGAAATAAATGTATTCTTGAAATTATTTATAAAACAGTTGATAACAATGCTAAGCACTTGTGACTACAGTGAAAAATAAAATTAACACAGAAATATACCATCGAGTATCTATGCTAATATTATACAGCTGCCGAATTTGTTTGAACGCGCTAATCTCAGGAACTACAGGTCCGATTTGAAAACTTCTTTCAGTGTTGGATAGTCCACTTATCGAGGAAGGCTATAGGCTATTTTTCATCCCGAAATTCCCAACGGAACGGGCACAACGCGGGTAAAACCGCGGGGCGCTGCTAGTATAAGATAATTTGTGTACAGTCGGTTTCGATAAAATATAACTCTGGACATCGAACTATGTATAAAAGTAATTGTAATTTTGAAGTATTAAATATATGCATAACGTTAAAAAGTCTCATGTAATCTCACTGGTGTAGAAACATAAGCATTTTTCTGTTAAGACAGGTCCCCAGTTCAATTCCCGTGTTAAAGAACACATACTTATGTCTAATTTACTTTTAAATATTGCTTGGGTTTGTGATCAACATGAAGTAGGCAATCATGGTCATTACATCTCACTGATAATATCAGTACAATGAGGAGTATACGTACATTGAAAAAACTGTATCTCGATTATATTTTAAAGTTGTATTGTAACATTAGTTCTATTAAAATCATTACATAGTATACAACTAAGTCGGTTTCCGCGGTCTGTCTGTCCATATGTAGGCTTAGACCTTTAAAACTGACCCATTGAAACGGGGACCCACTGAGGAGTGATGTGGGCCCATTTTTCCGGGTTCATCCGACTCACGTGGCCCGCCCACTCCCACTTTAGCCTGGCGGTCTTGTCCCGACGTCTGCAATACCGGTAGTGGAACGCAGCGTGGTGTTGCGTACTCGGTCAACGCGCTTTAATCCGAGCATGCTGCGTTCCATCGTCCTTTGGCAAATCTTGAGCTTGGACTTCTGTGACTCCGTCAAAGACCATGTCTTGGCACCGTAGGTTAAGACGGGCAGGATACACACGGAAGAAAACTACGCAACGGATTTTGACGCGGTTTTTTAAAATAGATAGAGTGATTCAAGAGGAAGGTTTATATGTATAAAAATTCCCGAAATTCCCACGGGAACGGGGACATTGTGGGTAAACCGCGGGGAGCTGCCAATGTAATATAATTTATTACCTAGCTTGTACGCATTTTGTTCTAAGATACTAATACTTATTATTTATTGTTTTCGTGAAACTGAATATAATAATATTCAGTAATACAAAATGTAATGGTTGATTGTTAAAATAAAAAGTTTAAGAATATATTTGTTGGACTTTATTTATGTGAGCAATCACTATCACTACATCACTACATAGTATAAAATAAAGTCGTCTCTTTTTCGTGTCTGTCTGTATAATCTTTAAAATTACGCAACGGATTTTGATGCGGTTTTTTGTAATAGGTAGAGTGATTCAAGAGGAAGGTTTTTATGAAAAAATTCCCGAAATTCCCACGGGAACGGGCACAACGCGGGTAAAACCGCGGGGCGCTGCTAGTATCTTATAAAAATGAATCGCTGAATCTGTTGCTAAGCGCATAACTTCAGAACGACTGCACCAAATTGGATGATTCTTTTTTTATTGTCAGGACAAGGTTTTTATATTTTTATAAGGAATAAAAATCTCAAAATTCCCACGGGAACGGGGGCGCTGCGGGTGAAACCGCGGGGCACAGCTAGTGTACTATAAAACAAAGTCCCCCGTCTGTCTGTCTGTTCGATAAACTCAAACCTCCTTATTCATAAACGCTCTAACTAAAACACTATTTTAAAATGTTTTGTCTTTTTTACTCTTTGCAAAAAAGCGTATGTCGGAAAGGGACGAACCATTTGATAGCTAAAATGCTATTAAGCGTATTTAAGGCCCAAATACTAATGCACAGATTTTGATGCGGTTTTTTAAAAATAGTGATTCAAGGGGAAGGTTTATATATATAAAAATGGCCGAAAATCCCACGGGAACAGGCACAACGCGGGTAAAACCGCGGGGCGCTGCTAGTACTTTATAAGAATCACTACAAATTATAAAACAAAGTCCCCGACCGCATCTGTCTGTCTATCTGTCTGTTCGCGCTAAACTCAAATACTAATGCTCGGATATTGACGCGGTTTTTTTAAATAGATAGTGATTCAAGAGGTAAGTTTAGTTTAACGCGGGCAAAAACCCCGGGGCGCTACTAGTCTATAATATAAAAATGAATCGCTGAATCTGTTGCTAAGCGCATAACTTCAGAACGATGATTCTTTTTTTAATGTGTTCCTTATTGTCAGGACAAGGGTTTTATATAAGAAAAATAAGGAATAAAAATCTCAAAATTCCCACGGGAACGGGGGCGCTGCGGGTGAAACCGCGGGGCACAGCTAGTATCCTACTAATATTATAAATGCGAAAGTTTGTGAGGATGGATGTATAGATGTATGTTTGTTGCTCTTTCACGCAAAAACTACTCAACGGATTTGGATGAAACTTTACAGTTATATAGATTATACATCAGAATAACACATGGGATACATTTTATCCTGAAATTCCCGCGGGAACCGATATAACGCGGGTAACACCGCGGGGCGCGGCTCGTCACTACATAGTATAAAATAAAGTCGTCTCTTTTTCGTGTCTGTCTGTTTGTCTGTCTGTATGCTTAAATCTTTAAAATTACGCAACGGATTTTGATGCGGTTTTTTGTAATAGGTAGAGTGATACAAGAGGAAGGTTTTTATGTAAAAAAATTCCCGAAATTCCCACGGGAACGGGCACAACGCGGGTAAAACCGCGGGGCGCTGCTAGTAATATATAAATGACACCCAAACGTCGTCGCCTACAACTATGTCTGCATATATTGTTGACTCCGTTGAATCGAACCCGCAACTCCCGACACAGTATGCTGTCTCACATGCCACTATGCCAACGGGCTTGTCAATTTTTTTTATTACATATCTATTTTATTTTATTTATAAGTTTTCAAAATAAAAAGTGTTATTCTTAAACGCTTATTAACGGGAATTTGCTATCAAATGGCTTGTCCCTTTTCGACATACGATATTTTTCAAAGAGCAAAAGAGACAGAACACATAACAATAAGGCGATTAGACTGCAAGCCACTAGGCTCTAGGCCATATTAAAACCAAGAAAGCCACTTAAAATAATGTTTATTTCCTCAACATTATTGTATACAAAAGTTGATTTTCTACCTATGATTGCTTATCGAGGTTACATCTGTTAGTCTTTTGAACTAAATAATAATTTAAACACAATAAGCTACTTTGCCTAACGTTTTGAACGCACGGGCAAGCGGCTTGCTTGTCGCTTAGAGCCTGCGGCTTGCCTAGGTAAGCGACAAGGGCGCCAAGCGCAGCGGCAAGCGAACAATCGCGAACTAGCTAGATGAATAGCTAAGCTCTAAGCGACCTGTAAGCGTCTGCATGTGCGTTCATACTTTACAAAATTGAGATTAAATTGGAGCCCTGAAATCTTGGAATATGGCTTTTTAAATAAACGATTTAAGTTAGGTATTTACTTGTTATTTACGGCTTGAAATTATAAGTACAACAGAGGACGGCGACGGCTGCTACGAAATGTACAGCTCGTCGGCGTCTAGAGGGAGATAGTCGGCTAGTTTCAGCGTTGTATATTGTATAGCGTTGTCTTTGTCACACTTCTCAGGTGAAATTATTGACACAACCACATCAATAAGTCAGAACGAACATCACAAAAGGCGACAAGACATCCTAACTAATATTATAAATGCGAAAGTTACTGTCTGTCTCGCTTTCACGCCAAAACTACAGAGCCGATTCGAATGAAATTTGGTACACATTTAGTCCAGAGCCTGAGAAAGGACATATGCTACTTTTTATCGCGATATTCCGACGGGAACGGGCAGAACGCAGGTAAAACTGCAGCGCACAGCTGGTCACTTTACAAAACCAAAACAAACCAACTATTCTCTTTAAACATACAGTAAGTATTTTGTTATGAAATGATACATACGTTGAACACAATATTACTTATATGAACGCATTACATATGTGTATGTATGTGTAGAAAGAGCAAAGGTCGTGTCGTACGAACAGCTGAAGAGATGGCAGAAGATAGAGAAAAATGGAAAGAACTCCTTCGACAAGAAACCAGCACTTAAGATTAAAGAAGAGAGATCTATGTCGATGTACTGAACAGTTTTGGCCAATAGTCCCGCCGTCCCGTTGACTTCGGGGCGAGATGCAGTCGCTGGCGGATCGCTCTAACTCCTAGAACACCGTATGTGACCGAATCTCGAGTACATCAACATTATATTCTATTTTTTCTTACTTGTCTTAAAATGTGGACCAATGTCGTAAATTTTCCAGCCGAAGACGACTACTCCTGAAGAGGAAGAAGGTTTAGAGATAGGGTAAGAATGAAATAAAATCACTAAACATTTTTCCTCTTCAGGAGTAGTCGTCTTCGGCTGGAAAATTGACGACATTGGTCCACATTTTTAGACAAGTAAGAAAAAATAGCAATCGTACGTAATTGTCCGTTCATATAAGTAAAATTACAGTAAATCAACCTCCTTACTACTAAACACATGTTGAAAAACTATTTTATCGAGTTAGTTATAAAATTAAATAACAATATTTATGTAAGTAATTAATGCTAACGTTTAGTGGAAGTTATTTCATCAGTTTATAGTAATAACTTAATTTTAGAATTCATTTTAGAATACAGGATGTTCAAGTCCGCTGCCAAAACTATGACACACAACGAGACTGACAAACAAATCAATAACAGATTTATCTGGTGTATTCCACTTCCCTAGCTTGTACTGATATCTGCAATGGAGATCCGGAGTGTCCATTTTCTAAACAAATTGACCCTGGAAGTTGGTGTGTTGGTCTATAATCTATATCTATATAGATATGTCAAAATAACAAATTTTACTAAATGCATACTAAGGCATATTGAGTAAGGCATATCAGGTAACAAGACAGAATATGTACATATCCTATGGATTTTCTTAGTTGATGTACATTTTTCTTACGAGAGTAAAATTTTCAACTAACATGACTGATTTTAACTAAACACAACTTTCTTTCTTTCATTGAGGAAGAGAGTTCAGTGATGAGCTAAGAAGTGAATGAAATCACTAAACCTTTTTCCTCTTCAGAAGGAATTGTTACCGACTGGAATATCAACCACATTAATTCGCAAATTAACTTTCTTAAGAAAAAAATAAAGTGTTGAATGAAAACAAACATGGCCATATTTGCAACCAAAGACAATTTATTCTATAGAGCATTAGTGATTTCATTTCATTCCTACCTTGTCACTATTATCATTCATTCGTCAACTAAGAAAAAATAGAATATGCATAATCTGTCTCCTTCAATCAGCTAAAAAGCTGTACAATGGTTGTTCTTTTGAACAAAACTTATGACACTATTGTATGATTAAATTCCTACCGAACAGGTTAATGCAGTTTAGGCTGAATACAGACTATTAATTGAAACTTACGTTAATGTCGTTAATAGTGCTCGCTTCACCCACCTCCTGATGAAGGTTACCGGACGTGACCGAAACGTGTTGAGGAACTCTCAACGGTAGCCTCCGTCGTACGTAAGTTCCGTTTAAATAAATAATAATGAATACAGACTGCAGTAAAATTCAGGTACCTATGAGAAAGTAAGACATCTCGTCTTTCAACCTTCATAGTATGTTCACCTTGGTAGCTTTCATGTGGCATTTCTATCTGAGTGCTACCATGCAGAGGGTGTTAAGCAATTGGCCCTGGTTGTTTGGTGAGGCCTTTAGGCGGCACGTTAAGCCATCGGTCCCAGTTACTCTCTACGGATAGTAGTCGTTACATGAGCCATGTCAGTGGCCTTTGGCGGCTCAATAACTCTGACACCAGGATTGGTCAGGTTGACCATCCGCTCGATGAAGAAGAAGAAGGCCTTTAGGCAGTCTAAGAACTCCAACACCAGGGTTGGCCACTAACCTACTCAAAATGAATGATGAAAGGTTTTTATAGAACAAGTTTTCCCTGGACTATTGTAACTAATTTCAGTCTTTTTCCCTTCACTATAGTAACTATAATCTGGGCTCAGCCTAAAACTGCGGGCAGTGCTACTGTGTCATAAGTAAAACATTACATTAATGAACCTAGCACTATAAACTGCTAAGCAACGCGACCGGACCTCCATTAAGCAATTCTAAATGTAATATCAGACAAAGTAATGAGGCTTTCTGGCAGTAATGCCGTACTCTTGTAGAGCCGGCGCGAGGTCCTCCATCGTCATCACATACTTCTTCTCCTTAGGGCCCTTGGGGTTCTTGGAGCTCTGCGTCATCTGGCTCGAGGTCCTCATTTTGCAGTGCTGGAGCGCGTCGTTGGCGACGTCTGAGAGGAACTTCTGTGACGCCAGAGCGATTAGTCGGATCAATCTGGAAATTATTGAAGGAAATAGATGAGTAATTGCACACTTGAAATCAAGATTATGATACTTGGAATTATAGGATATTAAATTGAAATTCTTCTTATCAAGTGGATGGTCAACCTGACCAATCCTGGTGTCAGAGTTATTGAGCCGCCAAAGGCCTCTGAATGATTTTCTGGTATTAATTTGGGTGGCAAAACAGTATTTTTAACAGCCAAAGAATAACTATGATAACCATATGATCATTCAAAACAAGTCTTTGTTATAATTTAATTGCACAAGAGACCTCACCTTGCTTGATGCATGAAACAGTCATTCACACTCAGGCATGTAAACTAGTCAGACTTGGTCATTTCAATCATCATACCATGTCAGGGTTTTTAGGCTAAAAACTTAAACTGTGTTACCTTGGATCTTGAGATTCAAAGCCAGACATGTTCAAGTAGTGAGCGACCACTGAATCAGGCACAGAAGGGTTGTAGTTCTCCAATTGTAGCAAGAAATCGCTGAGAGCGTGGCCCACGCCCGTGTCCTCCTCCATGCCCACAGACGGCGACCCCATGCGACTCATTTGCATTGTGTTTTCATAAAAACATGGAAAATAATGCTGTTTTCACGCTTTGTTGCCTTATTGTTTCAATTTAGCATCAACAATAATTGAATCTCGTTTGGATTTTCATTGACCTTTTGACAGATCATCGAAATGGAAGCATGTGTTGACGTTGACATTTATTTGACGGCTGTAAGTTACTGATTTTAAGTTCGCAACAGATAAAACTATTTCTTAGCTATACAATTTTGTCTGAAACTGTCAACTTTATAGAACTTCTTTTGTTTTGTGTTATTCGAAACAAAAGATTTGAAACAGTTAACGCAATTATGCTAACAATACACAATAATTTAACTTATTAATAAACTAAATCTACAGAATGAAATTATGTGGTAATGTGGTAACATTATTCATGCAAGTTTGGCCCCACTGGAAAACGTTTCATTTTGCATTAAAAATTACCTCACTCAGAAAAGAAATCATACTGACGAATACTGGACAACTTGGTCATTTATAATTATGTTAAATTATTTTTTTGCACATAAAATACCAATTCATATCGAAATGGTAATTTTGAAAATTTTGAAAATAATGAAATATATGTGAAAATTTTAATCAATTGATTAATATATGGTGTAATGAAACGTAAAACATGAACGTCATTACAGTGTTACTAGATTGGTTATTTTTCCCTATTGATATTTTAAATTATAAAATATCGTTAGGTCTACATATATTAACCATTATGTTGATTTGACATTTTTCACTATTTAAACGAGAATATTTATAAAATAATATTATAGTAATGTCTGAACTTGTGCATATTTTACAATTCTCTATATTTGAGTGATGATTACTGTATTTGTATTTACGAATAATATGCCATTATTTTTCTGACAATATTTCACACGAGTTGTCAGTTATTGATCTAAACAAATATAATATTTTAATGAAATACCAATTAATCATTAAGTCAGGAGTTTGTAATTACGCACTGGCCACACTGACCTCGTGGTACTTTGCCGCTAGGTTGGCAACCCCTGCTTTTCCTTCCTTCTTTTGCGCCGCTCCTCTGTGCAGAGACTGCGAGAGAACGTGATCGATCGAATTTCAAAAACGGCACACACCTACCCCTGTGCTCCCGTGATCACGAAATTACTTCATATCTCCTGACTAACTATCAGGGGTTCGTGTTTCGTGGTTATATCCATCCTGTGTGCGCTCCCGTAGTTCTCTTCGCCGCGAGGCATCACCCGTGAGGACCCACCTAATCAAACAAAATGTCGAACCTTACCGACCCGGTCGCGTTCGCGAAGGACTTCATCGCCGGTGGCGTGTCCGCCGCCGTCTCCAAGACGGCCGTGGCGCCCATCGAGCGCGTCAAGCTGCTCCTGCAGGTGCAGCACGTCAGCAAGCAGATCGCCGAGGACCAGCGCTACAAAGGCATCATCGACGCCTTCGTGCGCATCCCCAAGGAGCAGGGGATCACCTCCTACTGGCGCGGTAACCTCGCCAACGTCATCAGGTACTTCCCGACGCAGGCGCTCAACTTCGCCTTCAAGGACAAGTACAAGCAGGTGTTCCTCGGCGGAGTAGACAAGAAGACCCAGTTCTGGAGGTGGTTCGCCGGTAACCTGGCGTCCGGTGGCGCCGCCGGAGCCACGTCCCTCTGCTTCGTGTACCCGCTCGACTTCGCGCGTACCCGCCTCGCCGCCGACGTCGGCAAGGGCGCGGGCCAGCGCGAGTTCTCCGGTCTCGGAAACTGCCTCTCCAAGATCTTCAAGAGCGACGGTCTGATCGGTCTGTACAGAGGTTTCGGAGTGTCGGTGCAGGGTATCATCATCTACCGCGCCTCCTACTTCGGATTCTACGACACGGCGCGCGGCATGCTGCCCGACCCCAAGAACACCCCCATCGTCATCAGCTGGGCCATCGCACAGACCGTCACCACCGTGGCCGGTATCATGTCCTATCCCTTCGACACAGTGCGCAGGCGCATGATGATGCAGTCTGGCCGTGCCAAGGCCGACATCCTCTACAAGAACACCATCCACTGCTGGTCCACCATCGCCAAGACCGAGGGTACTGCTGCCTTCTTCAAGGGCGCCTTCTCCAACGTGCTCCGAGGTACCGGCGGCGCCTTCGTGCTCGTCTTGTACGATGAGATCAAGAAGGTCCTGTAAATCTAATGTAAGGATTGTTACCATAATTTCAATTGTGATTCGAAATCGCCACAGATAGCCACTCCCTCAATCATGTATTATTAGAAGACGCGAAAATCAAACCTAGTAATTTATTTTTAGTTAAATAAATGTTATACATTGATTCCATAGAAATTGTTTTATTGTGTTACATAACAATCAGTACTACCACCTCGGTACATATTATATGATAGGGTAGCTAGCTAGCTAATTACAGTGGCACACTTCACCTGTCTAGCCATCTGTTCTATATTTGAAATAATCATGTTTTTTTGTGATCAGTCATTCAGCCAGTGTCAGTGTTATGTAACCTCATTTCATTGAATAGACTAGTTGTCAAGGCTGAATGAAAATATTGATCTGGAACATCTTTACCATTTCTTTTGCTAACTACTTATAGAAAATGTACTAATTTTAATGTGAATTGTGAAAATGTTCTAAATTCAGTGACATTGAACATTATGTAACACAGTTGGGAGTGAGTTGCCTTGTACTTTGTCATCGTAGTATATTTTCTTGCTGTTTGAAATCATGTGATATGGTGTTATGTAACATTGCAGACTTTGTGTTATGTATCTTGTGCAGTGAATGTGGTGAGTTTGATAGGCTAATATGAAATTATTCACTTCTGAAGTGATGCTGTGTAGTGACACACTGTTATGTAGGACTTCTTATCCAGTTAATTAGTAGGACTGTGTTACACGTGCGTTTTAAACTCGCCAAATACTCGGATGTAAGTTTTTCGCTGGAAAAATTGACACGGTCACCGAGGGATGGAATTATAGCAAATAAACTTAACATTAAATTTATATTCTGTGAGTTTTATTAGTCTGTGAACAATGGCTGACAACCCTTCTTACATAACCTAAAAAATAATTGAATTCGTTTAAGGTCATTGGACAATCAATACTATCGGAATGCTTTTGTCTATTATCCGGTAAAGTACTTTACAATTAGCCTAGATTCAACTTTGTACTTAGGTTATCAGATGTAGGCCAAGATTACAGTACTTAGGATTGCTTCTAACATAATATTAAAAGATTTAACTAGACAAGAAAACCTATAAGTATTGGTATTGGAATTTGTATTGACATCAAAAATAGTGCAGGAATTATTGAATGGTCACAAAATACATAACACATGCTATTTTGACATGGCTAATTTGGTTAACAGCAAAAAAAAGCACCTTGCCGGCGGTCGCATGACGTCATCCCATCTGCTCAGCAGATGGGATGACGTCATGCGTCAGCAGATTCTGCTGTGCTGCTGTTACCTTCGATGCTGTTACGTAGGTAGGCACCGACGTCATTTGACATTTATCTGACAGTGACATTTGGTGAATTATTTTTATCCATGGAATGAGTATTGTTTGTTGGAACAAATAATTCGGTAACGATTTGAATAGGTAGGTACATTACAAAACTAAGTAATCATTAAATCTTTCATCATTAATTTAGAATGGCATTTATAACTAAACATAGACAGCTATGCTCAAACCAGTATTTCCTAGTAGGTATTTAATTGTATCTAGATAGGTACAATACAACTCATAATCCGTGCAGTAGTATTTGAGTTTATCGAACAGACAGACAGACAGATGAGACAGACAGGAAGACGCGGCCGGGTACTACCTATAAATACGTACTGTGGTTTTACCCGCGTTACTTTCAGCTTTAAAATCAGTATAGAGACATATAGCAGGGAAGCACCGCCAAGCATTATTACTTATTATGTAACTAGCCGCACCCTGTGTTGTACCCGTTCCCGCGGGAATTTCTGGGTAAAATGTATCCCATGTGTTATTCTGACATATAACCTATATTACTGTAAAGTTTCATCCAAAGCCGTTCAGTAGCTTTTTCGTGAAAGAGTTACAAACATACATACATCCTCACAAACTTTCGCATTTTATTATTAGTAGGATTTCATAAAAAGGATAAGTCCGACATTCATCAAAATTGGATTTACCAAGTCTAGAAAACAAGACTAAACAGTTAATACAAAAAGTACTGAACCGATTTTTATCTAGATACCTACTAATATCTATACTAATATTATAAAGCTGAAGAGTTTGTTTTGTTTGTTTTGTTTGTTTGTTTGTTTGTTTGTTTGTTTAAACGCGCTAATCTCAGAAACTACTGAACCGATTTGAATAATTCTTTCACTGTTAGATAGTCTATTTATCGAGGAAGGCTATAGGCTACATTTTATCCCGGATTTCCTACGGGAACGGGCACAACGCGGGTAAAACCGCGGGGCGCTGCTAGTGTATTATAAAGAGGAAAACTTTGTTTGTTTGTAATGAATAGGCTCAAAAACTACTGGACCGTTTTTAAAAATTCTTTCACCATTCGAAAGCTACATTATCCACGAGTAACATAGGCTATTATTCATCCCAAAATTCCCACAGGAATGGACACAACGCGGGTAAAACCGCGGGGCGCTGCTAGTATTTTATAATGTTCAAGAGTAAGTTCTTAATATTTTTCCCTAAATTCGTACGGGAACCTATAGAGGATATATAGGGAACCTCGTAGAGGGCTGAGCGAATTTTAACCGCGGGTTAACTGATAAATTATACAACGATTGCTACTAGAAGCTTCAATGTATTCTTTTGAAGCGTTCAAGTTGAACAATAGCAAAGTCCTTGACTATCCAAGACTCAGGGGTCAATGACATCAACACACGTAACTAGTAGATACAATTTAAAGGCCTCCGTCAGTCAGTCAGTACTTATTATGTAATACTAGCAGCGCCCCGCGGTTTTACCCGCGTTGTGCCCGTTCCCGTGGGAATTTCTGAATTTTTTATACATATAAACCTTCCTCTTGAATCACTCTATCTATTTTAAAAACCGCGTCGCAATCTGTTGCGTAGTTTTAAAGATCTAAGCATACATAGGTACAGACAGCGGAAAGCGACTTTGTTTTATTACTAGCCGCGCCCCACGGTGTGTTACCCGCGTTGTACCCGTTCCTACGGGTATTTCGGGATAAACTGTATCCCATGTGTTATTCTGATGTAGTTATGTTCTATATTACTGTAAAGTTTCATAAAAATCCGTTGAGTAGTTTTTGCGTGAAAGAGTAACAAACATATACCTACATCCATCGTCACAAACTTTCTCATCTATATATATAAAAATGAAACCCGTTTTCCTTGGTCGCGGCATCGTGAATGGCTCGACCGATTTCCACGGTTTTGCATTCGTTGGAAAGGTCTCGGGCTCCGTGAGGTTTATAGGGAATAAAAATCAAAATTCCCACGGGAACGGGGGCGCTGCGGGTGAAACCGCGGGGTACAGCTAGTAATATATAATAATATTAGTAGGATAGGATTGTGATCTGACTTACCTACGTAGTTACATAGCTATGTACTTACTAATCTACTAGTACTAGCTGCGCCCCGCGGTTTCACCCGCGTTGTACCCGTTCCCGCGGGAATTTCGGGATGAAAAATAGATGTTGTCCGATTCTCAGCCTACCCGATATGTACATAAAATTTCATCAAAATCGGTCAAGCCGTTTCGGAGGAGTATGGCAACGAAAACTGTGACACGAGAATTTTATATATTACTAGCTGCGCCCCGCGGTTTCACTCGCGTTGTACCCGTTCCCGCGGGAATTTCGGGATGAAAAATAGATGTTGGCCGATTCTCAGACCTACTCAATATGCTCACAAAATTTCATGAGAATCGGTCAAGCCGTTTCGGAGGAGTACGCGAACGAACACTGTGACACGAGAATTTTATATATAAGAATATTAGAAGATTATAAAGCTACAGAGTTAGTTGGAATGCGCTAATCTCAGGAACTACTGGTCCGATTTGAAAAATTCTTTCAGTGTTGGATAGTCCACTTATCGAGGAAGGCTGTAGGCTATTTTTCATCTCGAAATTCCTACGGGAACGGGCACAACGCGGGTACAACCGCGGGGTGCTGCTATCCTAAATATACTCAGAGATATCAATTGCTTTCTTAGTAAGGATTAATTTTGGCATGTAATAACTATTAGGTAACTACATTTATCCATCTATTTAATCATTTCGAGTAGGTCAGTGGTCAACCCTGGTGTCGGAGTTTTTAGACCGCCTGAAGACCACCGACATGGTCTGACGATTGAAGCAACCTGTACTGACTGTTTAATGTGCTTAACTTACCTATATACCTACTCTACTAGCAGCGCCCCGCGGTTTTACCCGCGTTGTGCCCGTTCCCGTGGGAATTTCGGGATTTTTTTACATAAAAACCTTCCTCTTGAATCACTCTACCTATTACAAAAAACCGCATCAAAATCCGTTGCGTTATTTTAAAGATTTAAGCATACAGACAAACAGACAAACATACAGACAAAAATAGCGACTTTGTTTTATACTATGTAGTGCTTTTTTCTTACTTGTCTTAAAATGTGGGCTAATGTCGTCAACTTTCCAGCCGAAGACGATGATATGATGAATGGAAAAAGGTTTAGAGATAGGGTCAGAATGGAATAAAATCACTAAACCTTTTTCCTCTTCAGGAGTAGTCGTCTTCGGCTGGAAAATTTACGACATTGGCCCACATTTTAAGACAAGTAAGAAAAAATAGGTTATACCTTGCTCAATCATGCTCACTGTACCTACTGATATCTTCGGTGAGATGATGGACATTACAGGCTACTACTTAAACGTTTTATTTTTATACCTTGATCAATATTAAACACGCCCAAGGAACCTAAAGTCGTCCTATTTTTTAAAGAGACGTTTTATTATTACCTCCATGGTAGTGCTGCACTGCCGCAGACGGTGTATTGATTCTGATATTACGTAAATCGTTCCGGCAGCGCCGCCGCGCCCGTCCGTAGTACACTTTTCAGCCGTTACATAAGAGTTGCGTCGACGATGTTTATAGGAGCAGTAAAATAAATGTCATTGAGGGTTCAATGAAGTGGGGTAAGTAGGGGGTAAATACAGCTTACTACTTATACTTATGTTGTTTACTAGCGCCGCGTGTTACTAACGTTGTACCCGTTCCCGCGGGAATTGTGGGATAAAATGTATCTCATGTGTTTTTCTGATGTATAATCTGTATTACTGTAAAGTTGTATTTTTCGTGAAAAGAAATATATGTACATACATACATCCATCCTTACAAAATTTACTGGACCGTTTTTAAAAATTCTTTCACCATTCGAAAGCTACATTATCCACGAGTAACATAGGCTATTTTTCATCCCGAAATTCCCACAGGAATGGACACAACGCGGGTAAAACCGCGGGGCGCTGCTAGTTTATAATATTAGTAGGATTGAATGTAGTAAAGAGGTTTTTATTGACGGCATTTTGATTAGTTAGGTACCAGGCTCTACCGGGGCCACTCTACCCTGGGCCGTAATGAAAAACCTACTTTTAATATTAAAAATGCGAAAGTTTGTTAGGATGGATGCGTATGGATTTATGTTTGTTGCTCTTTCACGTAAAAACTACTGGACGGATTTGGATGAAACTTTACAGTAATATAGAACATACATCAGAATAACACATGGGGTACATTTTATCCCGAAATTCCCGCGTACATCCATACTTACATACATCCATCCTTACGAACTCTCATTTCTAATAGCAAGCACTAGGATAGATTATGAAATGTCGGCTTCGTATTTGAATGGTGAAGCGGTGCGGTGCCCTGAGCCCGACGGGTCTGGTTTCAGCTGGTGTTCAATTAGGTACCTAATACAAGCCTCATACTCATACATACATTATTGGATGACGGTCGCGTAACATGGTAGGTATAGGTTTGCTACCGAAACACACCGAAACACAAATTATCGTTATACTAAACTAGCAGCGCCCCGCGGTTTTACCCGCGTTGTGCCCGTTCCCGCGGGAATTCCGGGATTTTTATGTTACATATATTGATTGCGCGTAATTTCCGAAAAAAGTACTTCATAAGAGACCAAAATGGCTATAACCTAAGCACTACTTCTTCTTCTTCATCGAGCGGATGGTTAACCTGACCAGTCCTGGTGGCAGAGTTATTGAGCCGCCAAAGGCCTCTGACATGGCTCATGTAGCGACTACTATCCGTAGAAAGTAACCGGGACCGACGGCTTAACGTCATCAGGTGATTCAGCCTGCAATGCCCTAACCAAACTGTGGGCAGTCCCCACCGGGAATCGAGCCCGGAACCTCCGGTTCGTGAGCCGAGCGCTCAAACCACAAGACCACGGAGGCTGTTTAATAACCTAGCACGAAAGTATTACAGAACCTTCATAAGTTGGCGTCGGTATCTTCATCATTCCATACATCGATCGCCCTATTTCAGTGTTGCCAATTCTACTAGCTGGACGGAACGGGGAGTGCACTCTGTCAGCAAACTTCGCGAGTATTCTTACGTCGTAAAGAAGTAAGATTTGGCACCGAACTTGCACTAACGGGGTTATATACTCGTAGCTATTACAAGTTGTAATGGGCCATTAAATTCTATTTTATTTGCGATTTAATTTGATGCTCGTTCGTTTAATATAGTTTGATTACTTATATACAAAAGTATCGTCGGTCAATACTGATTAGTACCTACTAATCTATACTTCACTACATAGTACATATAAAACAAAGTCGCTACTTTTGTCTATTTGTTTGTCTGTATGCTTAAATCTTTAAAATTACGCAACGGATTTTGATGCGGTTTTTTGTAATATGTAGAGTGATTCAAGAGGAAGGTTTTTATGTAAAAAAATTCCCGAAATTCCCACGGGAACGGGCACAACGCGGGTAAAACCGCGGGGCGCTGCTAGTATATTATAAAGCTGCAGAGTTTGTTTGTTTGAACGCGCTAATCTTAGGAACTACGAGTACTGGTCTGATTTGAAAACTTCTTTCAGTACTTAAGTAAACGATAACTACTCATTTCTGTGACCACGGTTCCTGTAAAGGTGCCGAAACGTCAGATAAAAAAAATCACTACATAGTATAAAATAAAGTCGTCTCTGTTTCGTGTCTGTTTGTCTGTATGCTTAAATCTTTAAAATTACGACACGGATTTTGATGCGGTTTTTTGTAATAGGTAGAGTGATTCAAGAGGAAGGTTTTTATGTAAAAAAATCCCGAAATTCCCACGGGAACGGGCACAACGCTGGTAAAACCGCGGGGCGCTGCTAGTGTAAAATAAAAGCGAAGTGTATCTGTAAACGTAGTTCCAATTGGAAACAGTGTTGGATAGTCCACTTATCGAGGAAGTCTTATTTGTATACTATCTTGTAGTGTAGTTTAGTCTTGTAAGCAGAGTAATAGCCCCTACAGTCCAGGGGCGGATCTACTTAAGAGCTTTTTGGGCTGTAGCCCAGGGCACCGTGGATGCAAAGGGCATGCAAAGGGATGCAAAGCCCCTACTAAAAACAACAGGCTATTTTGAATTAAAAATATGTTTACCACTATCTTTTATGTCATTACTATCGATTTTTTTTACAAAATGGCTATTAGTTGTGTGATTTGGTAGTAGGCCCCTAAATTGTTTCAGCCCACAGCCCCACAAATACACGATCCGCCTCTGCTACAGTCCTATCTTGATGTAATGATTCGTTCACCTGTCGCGGATCCAGGTCACGACCTCTGCATCGATCCCGCGGTGACCTTCACTGACCTTTACTTCTAGAGCATAGATAGTTATTGAATTCTAATTATGTAGGTATATAAAAATAAAAAAAACTTATTGCCAAAAAAATAGGGAAATTACAAAAATTCACGTTTTACTTAAAACTAAAAAATAGTGTAGCAATGGGAGGCGTCTCAGCTAATGTTCTACCTGGACCGAGGCCTCAGTAGAACGCTGGTTTTCAGACGCCCCCTTAGTATAGGGTTTATACCCCTGTTCCTGTCGTCTATGGCGTGTTGCGATGTATAATATGTATTGCGTTTTATTTAGCAGTACCTACACTGTGCCTTTTGTTGCTTGACCGCGCTCTCAGAAATGTCTCTGAGTATTAATACAGGTGACGAGAACTTAGAATTTCTCTCTTAATATGTTTACCCATCTAACATTTAGGAGACGAGTCGGCTAATTCATTCATTTCAAAGCCAATTTTTATGGTTCCGTACCCAAAGGGTAAAAACGGGACCCTATTACTGAGACTTCGCTGTCCGTCCGTCCGTCTGTCACCAGGCTGTATCTCAACAACGGTGATAGCTAGACAGTTGAAATTTTCATAGATGATGTATTTCTTTTGCCGCTATAACAACAAATATTAAAAATAAAATAAAACAAATATTCAAGGGGGCTTCCATATAACAAACGTGATTTTTTTGCCGTTTTTTAAAGTACCTACGGAACCCTCCGTGCGCGAGTCCGACTCTCACTTGGCCGGATTTATATTCTTACATCCATTGAGACTGACATTTTATGTAAAGGTTTACCGGTAAGTAAGAGTGAACTGTAAGTGAATATAAATATTAATTGTCGTTATTAAAGACGCAAATAGTATTTAATCATCGCGTGCGATCTGACCTTACGCCATGTGTGAGGAGCTTGGCATTATGTGGATAAGATACGTTCAAATCACGTGCAGACATTCTATTTAAATCTAAGTCCTCTTTGCTTGTTAATACCTGTATCTAATCTTGTTCGTACCTATAGATATGGTAGGTTAAGGCCTCGTTTAGGGATACGCGGGGCGAATGCGAGTATCGGCGCGATATTGGGCAAAAAAAAAACTTGAGAGGTGTCAAGGGACACCCGGATGGAACGAAGTTTATTTATTATTGAATCAACAAAAATAATCGTCGCGACACCACACTGTTCAATGCGAAATAGAAAGACGAAACGAAAATATCTGGCTTGCTTTCTATAAGAGAGAGAGAGAGACAGAGAAACATGCGCACGCCTGCGGCGTGACAGACAGACGTGACAGTAACGTGGCGCGACAGACGTGACAGACTGTCTCTCTCTAACGCAAAAAGTGTCGTTACGTTTTTTCCGTCTAGCCCCCTTTCGCAACGCGAGTAACTTCGTTCCAAAAATTATGAAAGAAACGCGCTTGTTCGCCGCTCTAGATACAATCAGCCAATCCAAATGCTATTTATAAGGGCGTTATTCATAAAAGCTTATTTAACAGCATTTTAGCTATTATGTAAATGGTTTGTCTCTTTCCGACAAACGCTATTTTCCTAAGAGCAAAAGAGACATTTATAATCAATTTTTTTTGGATTGGCACAAAATGTGGTTAAATGTCGTCAATTTTCCAGCCGAAGACGATTGCTTCTGAAGAGGAAAATGGTTTAGAGATAGGGTAAGAATGAAATAAAATTACTGGTCTTAAAATAAAATTACTAAATTACTGGTTCACATTATGTGCCAATCCAAAAAAAATTGAGTTTAGTGCTGTCAATAAGGGTTTACGAATATGGCCCTAGCATTTGGTGAAAAATTCCCAAAATTGCGTAACATCATAAAAGCCCAATTAGATACCTATCATTTGTAGCTAGAGTGGCTTGTTATCACCCGACTACGTGTGATAAGGCGTATCGGGCTGATAACAGCTGATTTATATTCAAGGTTCACTCTAGTGACATTTGTCTTAATTTTGGTAACCTTTAAATATAACTAATAAATAAAATAAATAAATAAAATTCATTTATTTCGGATAACATAGATCCATATTACAAAAATATTACTATTAAGTACTATATTATACATAATAAAGATTTTATTTTTTTGTTTGAGCGCATTAATCTCAGACACTACTAATCTTCCGTACTTCAAAGGTCACGTTAAATTGTCGGCCCAGTTGTTCCAATCGTTAGAACATGCCGGAGAATTTAAACGGTTTGAAAACTCCGACACCCGGGTTGGATCTTTTTAGGGTTCCGTATCCAAAGGGTAAAAACGGGACCCTATTACTGAGACTTCGCTGTCCGTCCGTCCGTCTGTCACCAGGCTGTATCTCAAGAACGGTGATAGCTAGACAGTTGAAATTTCCACAGATGATGTATTTCTATTGCCGCTATAAAATCAAATACAATAAAATAAAACAAATATTCAAGGGGTCCTATACAACAAACGTGATTTTTTGCCGTTTTGTAAAGTATGGAAGCCTCCGTGCGCGCGTCCGACTCGCACTTGGCCGGTTTATTCTCATTCGTATTAATAACACACGTAAGGCGCCTGCTATATGAACTCTGGATGTTAAATAATTCCTCCGTGCGAGTACACATTGTGTAACCTGACCGTGAGGTGTCAGCGTGTCATTTCCTCACTCATCAGCGGAATGTCATCATGCGCCCACTAATCACTGCCAAATGTTTCATAATAAAGATTCCTGGTGTTTGAAGTAAAAGAAACGGCATTATAACACGATGAATAAACAGTTAAACATGCATACTAATCTATCTATGTCTATCTATCCTTCTAATACATGTATCAATACTCACTACATAGTATAAAATAAAGTCGTCTCTTTTTCGTGTCTGTCACACTGTTTGTCTGTCTGTATGCTTAAATCTTTAAAATTACGCAACGGATTTTGATGCGGTTTTTTGTAATAGGTAGAGTGATTCAAGAGGAAGGTTTCTATGTAAAAAAATTCCCGAAATTCCCACGGGAACGGGCACAACGCGGGTAAAACCGCGGGGCGCTGCTAGTGTATTATAAATGCGAAAGTTTGTGAGGATGTATAAATGTATGTTTGTTACTCTTTCACGTAAAAACTACTGAACGGATTTGGATGAAGCTTTACAGTAATATAGGTTGCTAGCAGCGGCTCGCGGTTTTACCCGCGTTATACCCGTTCCCACGGGAATTTCGGGATGAAAAATAGCCTAGAATTAACCTTCCCGTTGAATGTGGCTATCTATTACAAAAAGAATTATTCAAATCGGACTGATAATTCCTGAGATTACCTCGAACATACAAACAAACAAACAAACTTACAAATTTTACCTCTTTATAATATTAGTAATATAATAATGCTAAAGAGTTTCATTTTTTGTTTGTTTGGTCGCGGTTATCTCAGAAACTACCAGTTCGACTTTATTAATAACTAGCAGCGCCCCGCGGTTTTACCCGCGTTGAGCCCGTTCCCGTGGGAATTTAGGGATTTTTTTTACATAAAAACCTTCCTCTTGAATCACTCTACCTATTACAAACCGCATCAAAATCCGTTGCGTAATTTTAAAGATTTAAGCATACAGACAAACAGACGCGACTTTGTTGTATACTATGTAGTGACTATGTAGTGATTTTTGCAATAGATAGCCACATTCAACGGCAAGGTCATATGCTATATTTTACATCACGAAAATCTAACGGGAATGTTCACAACGCGGGTATAAACCGCAAGGTGCTGCTAGATTCATATTATCGGTTCCTGGTTTCCGGTCTTCTTCTTATCGAGTGGATGGTCAACCTGACCAATCCTAATGTCAGAGTTATTGAGCCGCCAAGGCCTCTGACATGGCTCATGTAACGACTACTATCCGTAGAAAGTAACCGGGACCGACGGCTTAACGTGCCCTGACCGAAGCACGGAATCATCTTACTTTTCGGGCAATCAGGTGATTCAGCCTGCAATGCCCTAACCAAACTGAGGACAGTCTCACAAAGTGATTTTTGTGAGATATCCCCACCGGGAATCGAACCCGGAACCTCCGGATCGTGAGCCGAGCGCTCAAACCACTAGACCACGGAGGCGGAGGTTTCCGGTAAAATGGTAAAATTTCCGGTCAGATATTTTACGCAATCCTATTGGTTTATATCTGTCCGTGTCTCCGCTCCGCTAGCTCGCTCCGCGTCAATGGACAGGCACCCTTATTGAGCCGCCAAAGGCCTCTGACGTTACAGAGTGTTTATGAATTTAATCCCTAAACATATAGATACTAGCAGCGCCCCGCGGTTTTACCCGCGTTGTGCCCGTTCCCGTGGGAATTTCGGGAATTTTTTTTACATAAAAACCTTCCTCTTGAATCACTCTACCTATTACAAAAAACCGCATCAAAATCCGTTGCGTAATTTTAAAGATTTCAGCATACAGACAGACAAACAGTGTGACAGACATGAAAAAGAGACGACTTTATTTTATACTATGTAGTGATTCCTACATAACCTCCTCTAACAATCCCATTATCACATAAGTTATTTTAGTCGCCGTTGACCCCGGCCGACCTTGCGCCACTTGGGTTCCCTTGTGGAACTGTCCTGGAGAGCCGCCAACGCGCGCCAGCCGTCATATAACGGTGCCAGTCAATGGGCGTAACCAGCCGAAACTAGTTTTGACTGTGCTGTTCTGCTAAATAGTTGATTCGGTATAAAGTACACTATGGGCCTTTAACGCGTGTTATGAACATTTTAGCTATCAAATGGTTCGTCACTTTCTGACATACACGATTGTCTGCAGAGCAAAAGAGACAAAACACAGTATAAGTGTTTTAGTTACACCGCGTTTATTATTATGGCGGTCTATGTTTTGTTAGAGAAGTAAAATCTGAACAGCCTCCGTGGTCTAGTGGCTTGAGCGCTCGGCTCACGATTCGGAGGTTCCGGGTTCGATTCTCGGTGGGGATATCTCATAAAAATCACTTTGTGAGACTGTCCTTAGTTTGGTTAGGGCATTGCAGGCTGAATCACCTGATTGCCCGAAAAGTAAGATGATTCCGTGCTTCGGACGGCACGTTAAGCCGTCGGTCCCGGTTACTTTCTACGGATAGTAGTCGTTACATGAGCCATGTCAGAGGCCTTTGGCGGCTCAATAACTCTGACACCAGGATTGGTCAGGTTGACCATCCACTCGATAAGAAGAAGTAAAATCTGGACCTTTGTCTTTCATTTTCCAGGCGAAGATGATTTATTTTGAAAAACAATTTGTCTTTAGTTGAAAAATCAGTCATGATGGTTTGTTTTGCGTACACTGTTCAGTAGAGAGTAGTTTTGGAAAACAATGACAAAATCCTTAAAATGAACAGAAACAATTTAAGTTCGAATTTTGTCAAAAAACAAAAATAAATGTTGTTTCTAAGTTCTAAGTGGGTATATACCCACTTAGGTACCTAACTAGTCAAAACAACGTCTGCTCAAAATTAGTTTTAATTGTTAAATTGCTAAATTGTACTCTATTCGTGGGTATCTGTTATTGGCTTGTGAGTGTTATTCTATTGTTTTGTAGTACTAAATATCTTACTGTTGATACTCCTGACACTGAATAAAATGTACGATTACCTATAATAATTCGACACACGATAAAATACCGACAGAACTTACTGTGACAGAAAATATTTCCATTATCATCATAAAGAGCAAGCCTCTTGTCGGTGAGTCCGATGCAGACTTCTCCATCTATTCCTGTTCAGTGCAAGCTCCTTCACATCTCTATACGACATGACAGACACTTTTTCTTTAATCTGACTCATGTAACTGATTCTAGGCCTTCCCCTACCTCGCTTTTCTTCAACTATCAAGGTAGGAAAAATTATGTATCATATTATTTTGTTAATCACCGTTTTGTCAGTCAAAATTAGTTCCGACTGGTTATAAGTTTTGTCTGTAACATAACAGGTTGCTATAGTTACTGCTGTGCCCTTTCTTATGTAATTCTCGTGATATTATAGTTCACACGATGTCGGTGCATGGTAATTGATGCTAAATGATTTCGTACATACATTAAGGACGTCTTTTGTGTTTAAGCTGTCCCACTGTTGGGCAAAGATTTCTTTCAAAAAATTATAAGTCCTATACTTTCCAGCCGAAGACGATTCTTTCTGAAGAGGAAAAAGGTTTAGTGATTTCATTCCAGTCTTGTCCTTACTGAACCCTTTTCCTCAATTGAAGAAGTTGCCATTATTTGTAAAACGGCCAAGTGCGAGTCGGACTCGCGTACGGAGGGTTCGGCAAAAAATCACGTTTGTTGTATGGGAGCCCCCCTTGAATATTAGTTTTATTGTATTTGTCTCATCTCACTGAAGATAGCTTGTAACCAAACTGTTAACAGCCTCCGTGGTCTAGTGGTTTGAGCGCTCGGCTCACGACCCGGAGGTTCCGGGTTCGATTCCCGGTGGGGATATCTCACAAAAATCACTTTGTGAGACCGTCCTCAGTTTGGTTAGGGCATTGCAGGCTGAATCACCTGATTGCCCGAAAAGTAAGATGATTCCGTGCTTCGGAGGGCACGTTAAGCCGTCGGTCCCGGTTACTTTCTACGGATAGTAGTCGTTACATGAGCCATGTCAGAGGCCTTTAAGAGGCGGCTCAATAACTCTGACACCAGGATTGGTCAGGTTGACCATCCACTCGATAAGAAGAAGACCAAACTGTTGGCCATTTTCGTCGACGACAGATCTATATCAGGAGACACGTGTAAGGGCACATTCTGACTGGCATGCAATACTTACGATTCTTGTAAGGGAGCCAAATTATCTATAACTTGTTCTTTGTTTTAATTGATAAAAATGAACGCGTTTTCAATTCACTACCCTAATATATCACTACTATAAAACAAAGTTGCTTTCCGCTGTCTGTCTGTCCCTATGTATGCTTAGATCTTTAAAACTACGCAACGGATTTTGACGCGGTTTTTTGAAATAGATAGAATGATTCAAGAGGATGGTTTATATGTATAAAAAATCCCGAAATTCCCACGGGAACGGGCACAACGCGGGTAAAACCGCGGGGCGCTGTTAGTTATCCATAAATTGTTCTTTGTTTTAATTGATAATAATAAACGGGTTTTCGAATCACTAACTTAATATATGAAAGTGAAGATGTAAGATGTAATTGAATTTCCTTACATTATTCTTATTAAAAGTAACTAGCAGCGCCCCGCGGTTTTACCCGCGTTGTGGCTGTTCCCGTGGGAATTTCGGGAATTTTTATACATATAAACCTTTCTATTGAATTACCACTCTATCTAATTAAAAAACCGCGTCAAAATCCGTTGCGTAGTTTTAAAGATCTAAGCATACCTAT
Source organism: Cyclophora albipunctata (assembly GCA_963082685.1). Taxonomy (NCBI): domain Eukaryota; kingdom Metazoa; phylum Arthropoda; class Insecta; order Lepidoptera; family Geometridae; genus Cyclophora; species Cyclophora albipunctata. The sequence goes on along the minus strand of OY720141.1, from coordinate 3,444,668 downwards.
GGACAGAGCGGAAAGCGACTTTGTTTTATACTATGTAGTGATGTTACATAATCTGGATTCACCTTTATAAAATAACTAAGATTTATAAATAAAACGAAATGTTTCAACTCACATAAATATTTATTGAACTTTAATTATCTACTGATTAAAATAATTTACAAACATTACAATACAATCCTCAATGCAAATACTCCTTGGAATGATATTTAAGAAACAAACTGGCAATATTAATGTGAGTCCAGACTATGTAACTTGTACCTTAATGTTGTGTGATGTTATGTGGACGTGTTATATTTTGTTACTTAGTCTGGACTCACCCTTAAAAAAATACACTATTTTTTTAAACGTTTTATTTTGTGGTATTGCCAGCATAAAAAATAACCATAAATGTTTTTTTTTGTGGTATTACTATTTTAATAAATAACCATAGATATTATATTTTTTTCGTGATATTAACAGCATAGAAAAGAAACCATAGATAATCTCGATTACTGATTTTATTTATCGAAGATTCTGTTTGAACAATTAATAGCAAATAATGTATTTAACAAGATATAGTGTTATTCTGTTATGCTTATTCTAAGTTAGGGGGCGTCCATAAATCACGTGAGGTTCAAAAGGGGGGGGGGGGGGGTCTTTAAAAAAATCACCAAACATCACCACGGGGGAGGGGGGGTTGTAGCAAATATCACGTGTATTTTTTTCGGAATACAAAACCAAAAGTGGCGTAATAATTTGTAAAATACACTTTTTTTATTTAGTTATTTTTTCATTGCTACTGCATTGAACATTAATTTTGGTTATAATTGTGATCCTTCATTTTCTTTATTAAATAATCTATGTATATCCATTAAACCTGTGTTTTATTCATGTGGTTGCAAAGTTTTGTAGATATGAAAAAATACACGTGATATAGGCTGGGGGGGGGGGGTTGACTGAAACCTCACGATGTATCACCAAGGGGGAGGGGGGGTCAAAAAATGGCAAAAAAAACATCACGTGATTTATGGACGGCCCCTTACATTAATTATCCAACTTATACAGCTGTTTTGTTGATGGGGTTACCCTGTAACAAAAAAAAAATTATTGTCTGTTATTTAAACTAATAATATAAAGAGGTAAGATTTGCAAGTTTGTATGTTCGAGCAAATCTCTGGCATTGCCGGTCCGATTTGAATAATTCTTTTTGTAATAGATAGTCGCATTCAAAGGGAAGGTTATATGCTATGTTTCGTCTTGAAATTCCCACGGGAACGGGGGCGCTGAGGGTGAAACCGCGGGGCACTGCTAGTTAAAAATATTACACAAAACTAAGATATAATTATTCAAATTGGATTGGTAGTACTTGAGATAAGCGCATTCGAACACAAACTAGAAATCTAACTCTTTAACTTAATTAAATTAGCATTTTCAGCTTAGCTTAGCCACAGTAAGTGGAAAAATACGGTCTTATTTTCATTTGAAAATTCTTTTATGAGCGGGTACTACGCGCGCGGACCAACGGAGCGTCGCTAGTGGTTACATAACGTTAAATTTGAACCGTCCGAAAGCATCCTTGGACTGTGGCCTTGATCCCACTACTCGGCCTATTCTTAGTGCAACGCTTAATAACAGCTAAACATCTGTGTGGCTGCGCGAGCGATACACGCATTTTAGTCTATAGATATATATATAAGTGTCCCGCAGTTTTACCCGCGTCGTGCCCGTTCCCGTGGGAATTTCGGGATGAAAAATAGCTTTTAACCTTCCCGTTGAATGTGGCTATATATTACAAAAAGAATTATTCAAATCGGAATGGTAGTTTCTGAGATATGCGCGTACAAACAAACAAACTAGCAGCGCCCCGCGGTTTTACCCGCGTTGTGCCCGTTCTCGTGGGAATTTCGGGATTTTTTATACATATATACCTTCCTCTTGAATCACTCTTATCTATTTAAAAAAACCGCATCAAAATCCGTTGCGTAGTTTTAAAGATCTAAGCATACGTATGAACAGACAGCTGAAAGCGACTTTGATTTATACTATGTAGTGATACTTTGAGTATATTATATATATTTTATTAGTATAAAGATTATAGACACAGCGCGGTAGGTACCGAAAGTCGGTCAAATGTTATCGTGTGAACCGAGTTGTATGCATTAATGTGCTTAATGATATTAAATGATTAGGGATAGATACAAAACTCGTGTTTTAGTATTAAGATAAGTTAGAAATATTAAAAGTGTTTCAAAAAACATCAAGTAGTTTTAAAGGAATGTTGATAGAAAAATTGTAAAATAAATATCTTCTAAATATAAATCTAATTATCTGTACTAATATTATAAAGTTACAGAGTTTGTTTGTTTGAACGCGTTAATCTCAGGAACTACTGGTCCGATTTGAAAAATTCTTTCAGCGTTGGATAGTCCACTTATCGAGGAAGGCTATAGGCTACTTTTCATCTTGAAATTCCCACGGGAACGGGCACAACGCGGGTAAAACCGCGGGGCGCTGCTAGTACTTAATATAATAAAGCTGTAGAGTTTGTTTGAACGCGCTAATCTAAAAAAATACTAATTGGATTTCAATAATTCTTTTTGTAATAAATAGCCAAACTCTAGGAGAATGTTTTAGGCTATTTTTATCCCAAAATTCCCACGGGAACATTGCTCCCTCTACAATAGAGCATCTATCTGTGCATATAACAGGAAAAACTGACTCACTGACTTTATACCTATATCAAAGCACAGCAGAAACTACTGTACCTAGAAACTTGAAATTTGGTACAGGGGTTCCTTTTATAATGTAAGAAGGGATTTTTCGAAATTCTACCCCTAACAGGGGGTGGCTCTTTCACCGGAAGCGAAGCGAGGGCGGCCATTAGTGTTACACAATCTAGTTGTAGTAAACAACATGTGTAGTACTCGGTCCAAGCTAGACGTAGTGTTGCTGTTGACGTCACGGCACGTGAGCGCTCCAGCCGATGTAAAAATAAAAATACTCCTGTGATAGCTTTATAGTTTATACTAGCCACGCCCCGCGTTGTACCCGTTCCCGCGGGAATTTCGGGATAAATGTATTCCATCTGATATAAACTACATTACTGTAAAGTTTCATCCAAATCCGTTCAGTAGTTTTTGCGCGAAAGAGCAACAAACATACATCCATACATCCATCCATACATACATCCATCCTCACAAACTTTCGCATTTATAATATTAAGTAGGATAGGATTAGTAGGACTATACTGTGAATGCGGATGTCTGTGAGATTACTTGTTTTACTTCCATGTTATTTATATAGCTCTCAATGATTTAAATAAATTGTCATATATGTTATAAAATATGCCAAAATTTAAAATTATTGCTATTTATTTTTCACGTCTCGGTGGTCTAGTAATATGTACACACGTCTGCCAATACTGAGGTGCCGGGTTCAATTCCCGGGTCGAGGAAAACACGTTTCCTACTTCAAACATGACTCGGTTTGGAGATCAAAAACCCGCAGTAGGCAAGCGTGGTGATTACGACATCCTCCTCACTGTACTGATATCTTCAGTGAGATGAGAGGCCTTTGCCCAGCAGTGGGACATTACAGGGTAATACTTTATTTGTTTTCCGAACGCGCTAATCTCAGAAACTACCCATGATATTTGAATAATTCTTTTTGTAATGGATAGCCACATTCAATGGGAAGGTTATAGGCTATTATATATTATTACTAGCAGCGCCCCGCGGTTTTACCCGCGTTGTGCCCGTTCCCGTGGGAATTTCGGGAATTTTTTTACATAAAAACCTTCCTCTTGAATCACTCTACCTATTACAAAAACCGCATCAAAATCCGTTGCGTAATTTTAAAGATTTAAGCATACAGACAGACAAACAGTGTGACAGACACGAAAAAGAGACAACTTTATTTTATACTATGTAGTGATAAAGTATTTGTGTATGTATATGTAGTAGTATCAGTTAATTAGATTCCATAACACAAGCTTAGAGCTTACTTTGGGTCTAATTAACCGTGTGTGAATTTGTCCAGGTATATTTATATTTATTTCTCATCCAGGAATTCCTCACAGAACGGACACAACGCGGCTAAAACCACGGGGCGCTACTAGTTTAGTATATAAAAGATTATTCAAATCGAACTGTTAGTTTTGCAGCTTTTTATATTAGTTAGAGATTCAAAATAACAATCACCGCCCTCTAGTGAAAGTTTATAACACCATCTATACTAATATTATAAAGCTGAAGAGTTTGTTTTGTTTGTTTGTTTGTTTGTTTAAACGCGCTAATCTCAGAAACTACTGAACCGATTTGAATAATTCTTTCACTGTTAGATAGTCTATTTATCGAGGAAGGCTATAGGCTACATTTTATCCCGAAATTCCCACGGGAACGGGCACAACGCGGGTAAAACTGCGGGGCGCTGCTAGTACTAATATAAAAAAGTTGAATAATTTCATTTTTGTTTGTAAGTATACATATAACTAACCGTGCCTTCGGTTCTACCCGCGTTGTACCCGTTCCTGTGGGAATTTTGGCATGAAAAGTAGTTACAAACCTTCCTCTTGAATCACTCTGTTTGTCGGCGAAAACCTCATGAGAATTAGTTCAGTAGTTTTTGAGTAAAGCGATTACATACAAGCAGAGAGCAGTTGCGGGCTTTGTTTAATATGTATAGACTAGCAGCGCCCCGCGGTTTTACCCGCGTTGTGCCCGTTCCCGTAGGAAATCCGGGATAAAATGTAGCCTATAGCCTTCCTCGATAAATAGACTATCTAACAGTGAAAGAATTATTCAAATCGGTTCAGTAGTTTCTGAGATTAGCGCGTTTAAACAAACAAACAAACAAACAAACAAACAAACAAAACAAACTCTTCAGCTTTATAATATTAGTATAGATGTAGATAGATAGATAGATAGATAGAAAAACACTTTATTGCTTGAAATGTACTAGCTGCGCCCCGCGGTTTCACCCACGTTGTACCCGTTCCCGCGGGAATTTCGGGATAAAATGTATCCCATGTGTTATTCTGATATGTAACCTATATTACTGTAAAGTTTCATCCAAATCCATTCAGTAGTTTTTGCGTGAAAGAGCAACAAACATACATCTAGACACGCGGCAGCGTGTCAAGCCAAGTTCAAGCAAAGGAACGGCTAGCCAGCGCCGAGTGTAATATTACACGAACCATTTGGTGCCACTTTTGACCCTTCTATAACTCAAAACCTATTTAACGTAAACACATGAAACTTCGTGTGTTTAATTATATCCATTAGGACATCTAGAAACCCAAATTTCATGAAGCTAGCTCAAACGGTTATAAAGATATGAACGTCAGAAAGTCGTAAATTTTAGTATTGACTGACTGACTGACATATAGTACCTAAACCTAACCTACTTCCAGATGACCTAGAAGGATGAAATTTGGAATCTAGCTCGGTAATTGTGTGTAAGCGTAAGAAAAAATCTAAAAATATAAAATAGTTAAAAAATAGGGGGGGTCCCCATACAAAAAATATATTTTTTAATTGTAGCGTTGGAACCGTTACTAGCAGATATTTGAAACTATCCCAATATATGTATTATTATATTTGCTATTTAACTGCAATATAAACGTAAAGTTAAGTAAAAAAAATAAGTGGTGTCCCCATTCAAAAAAACTTAAATTTCGCGCTAAACAACCGGCCAACGGTGTGTCGTCGGCGGCGCGCGGTAGGTACTTATGACGCGGTCGGTCCACCGTCGCCCCAGCCAATCAGCGTCACGCTCTGATGAATAGTACACAATTATAAGCGGTAGCGATTTGGTAAAAATTTAGCGGGTCGGTTGGTTTATACCTGCATGGTAGTAAAGCGATGTATTATTGTTACCGATATAATGTATGTATTGACTAATTTAAGAATGCTGGTTGAACTCGCTCGCGCCTTGCACTTGTACGCGGGGGCAGCGCGCGGCTCACAAGCGCTATACGATACGATTTAAAATGCGAACGAACCAAAGTACCTATGCAGCGGAAACGCAAGAAAAAACAATAAATATCAATACCTAGTTTTCTTTACAAAAAGTAATGATATCCCACCAAAAACATAAATGTAAAAAAGGAGAGCCAAGTTCAATACAAAAATTATACATGGCTATGGGCTTCGCTGCAAAAAGAATGGAGATCTAAATGAGGGCCAAGTTCTAGGCAATATCTCAATATGTATTTATAGGAACAAAATAACATTATGAACAAGTATTAAACTCTATTTCTTCTCTTTATTGGATACCTATGACAATTGCTGTTATTTAAAAATGTGAGATCTTAAAGTGGGTTAGATTTAACTTGGCCAGTTTGTTGTTATATGTTGAATAACTTTATAAAATGACTGCTGTAATGAAAACTGGTCAAGTCAAATCTAACCCACTTTAAGATCTCACATTTTTAAATAACAGCAATTGTCATAGGTATCCAATAAAGAGAAGAAATAGAGTTTAATACTTGTTCATAATGTTATTTTGTTCCTATAAATACATATTGAGATATTGCCTAGAACTTGGCCCTCATTTAGATCTCCATTCTTTTTGCAGCGAAGCCCATAGCCATGTATAATTTTTGTATTGAACTTGGCTCTCCTTTTTTACATTTATGTTTTTGGTGGGATACATCCATACATCCATCCTCACAAACTTTCGCATTTATAATATTAGTAGGATAGTCGAGAGTCTCATTTTAAATGCATTGTTGAATAAAATCCAAGGTTATTTCCTCAATTTTGAAATAAAAAATTCGCGTGCAAACTCAGAAATAAAGTAATTTGGAATAGATTAGCGGCAAACCGCCTAAAAAGCTACATCTTCAATGTTATTTAAGAGCTCGTCTCTTGTCGGTGAGTCCGATGCAGACTTCTCCGTCTATTCCTGTTCAGTGCAAGCTCCTTCACATCTCTATACGACATGACAGACACTTTTTCTTTAATCTGACTCATGAACTGATTCTAGGCCTTCCCCGACCTCCCTTTACTTCAACTTTAACATCCAATCACATAATTATTTTGAATTGAAACTATGTACGTTTACGGATACACTTCGCTTTTATTTTAAACTAGCAGCGCCCCGCGGTTTTACCCGCGTTGTGCCCGTTCCCGTGGGTTTCGGGATTTTTTTTACATATAAACCTTCCTCTTGAATCACTCTACCTATTACAAAAAACCGCATCAAAATCCGTTGCGTAATTTTAAAGATTTAAGCATACAGACAAACAGACAAACAGACACGAAACAGAGACGACTTTATTTTATACTATGTAGTGATTTTTCAAGACTTCACTCTTCTGTGACCACGGTTCCCTGTAAAGGGACCGAAACTTCAGATAAAAATGTAAAATTCAAGCGAAGTGCATCCGTAAATGTAGCTTCAGTAATTAATGAGTAGTGTTCGCTTAAACTTAGGAAACCAGTATACATAATTATTTATAGGAATATATAGTAATTTACATCAATTTTTATAGGAATTTAAAGATGAAAAATAGTCTGATCTTTCCCGTTGAATGTCCATTAATCCATTAAAAAAATATTTTTTCAAATCGGACCAGTAGTTCCTGAGATTTGCGCGTTCAAACAAACAAACTCTGCAGCTTCACAATATTAAGTATAGGTAACCAACCATTTGATGCTTATTTCAAACATATGGTTTTCATAACATATGCCCAAACATTGTTGTAACCAAACCCTAGGCATTGATTCATCAAGTTATTTGTAAACTAGCAGCACCCCACGGTTGCCCGTTCCCATGGGAATTTCTGGAATTTCTATACATATAAACCTTCCTCTTGAATCACTCTATCTATTAAAAAAACCCGCATCAAAATCAGTTGCATTGTTTTAGATCTAAGCATACATAGGGACAGACAGACAGACAGCGGCAAGCCACTTTATTTTATACTATGTAATAATATGAAACATTACCCAGGTGCGTTGGATCCAGATGAGTGTCTCGTTGTTGAGTCTGGGCCCGATGAGAGGGTTCATCTGAGCCATATACGCGCACAGCCAGCTGGAAATATTTAATAAGTGCATCAATATAGGAATTAGTCATTCATTTTAAGTAGGTCAGTGGCTAACGCTGGTGTGGGAGTTGATTTTATCGTTCACTTCAAAGCCACAGACATGATATAAGTTTAAACAAGACGGATCGACTGCTTTATGTGCCCTCTGAAGCACGGTAGCATATGAATTGCCACTATAGGCTACCCATTTGAGTTGTGGCCAGTTTCGTCGGGTTTCAGTTGAGTTTAAGAGTAAAGAGTTATTGTTTTAGTTGTATATTGTAATTAAGGCTAAAAGTGGAAACTATTGCCCTCTTCGGAGTGCGGAGCAAGGTCTATCATGAGGGTGTTCTCTCATCTTAATGATTATCAGTTGAGTGAACAGGATTAGGCGTTGACACGATTATAGTTGTTAATATATAACTTCTTTGATGTTCAATAATTTCATAGCAACTTAGCAACTTTAGAAATAACGTAATTGAGTTGTTTTATGAGATGAATCACGAGTTTTACGAGTAAGGTCAGTGGGTGTTATAAAAACTATCAAAATAAGATAAATAGTAAAAGAATACTTACAACAGCCAGCAGGTAGCGGCCGTGAGCATTAATATCACCTGAATAATCCTGAAAGGTAACAAATAAAGACAATATTTAGTACAAAAACAAGGAAAATAGGTGGATGAGTATCAAGACAACTTACCCCCTGTTTGGTCCTTTAGGAGCGAAGAAAGGGCATACTATACCCACGACGCCCCACAGGACGGTGAAAACAGCGATGGGGAGTACAGAAGCACCCATTTTGAGATTTTATTTAGATATTATTCTAAATTATTATCTCTCACATAAACATCAGCTGCACCAAGATGGTGGATTTGATCGTTATGTTGGTAGCAATGACAATTGATCATATGACATTTTGTGTTTTTTCTTCTTTTGTCATAGACTAAGGTAGAATGGATTCAGAATAGCGCCATCTGCTAGCGAGTAGACAAACTACTTTTATACGTAGTAACGCTTCTTCTTACTAGATGGCACTACCACCAGTATGTGCTACCACATGGAGGTGGCAATTTTCCTACTTCCATGTGTATTCTGTTCTTCTCACTGGTTCTTCTTCATCGAGTGGATGGTCAACCTGACCAATCCTGGTGTCAGAGTTATTGAGCCGCCAAAGGCCTCTGACATGGCTCATGTAACGACTACTATCCGTAGAAAGTAACCGGGACCGACGGCTTAACGTGTGTATTCTGTAAAAACAAGTTATTTTGCTGCCTTATAGTGAAAAGTTAACACTACCTATTTAATTATAATTTTCATCCCCAGATGACAGTAAAAAGGAACGCATACTTCATGGAGTGCAGTTGTGTTATTCACTGCTAGATGTCACTAGCAGTCACTAGTGAGTACAAGTATATTATTATATTCAGAGTGTACATAACTAACATTACTAATTAAAAAATAATGGTCTAAATTGAAGGGGGTAATGTGTGTTGTCAACATGGAGTGTATACAATATTGTTAATTCCTTCATGTCACGTAACACTTAGTAGGTATGTATGTATAATGTTGCGGATAAAATTCTCTGAAAATTATTAATATGCATCAATCATGCATAGAGAAATATAATACACTGGATATAGTCTCCTTCAACTAATATTAATCGTGATCTTTTACGTGCCGACTAAATAACAACTAAAATGACGTTTGACATCATAATTTTGGACTAAAAATGACACTAAAAGTGTGCAGCCGAATGCGTTTTAACTAAATTGAGTAACTAAAACCGATTTAGTCGACATACTTCAAATTAGTTTAATCGTGTGGCCGTCCGAATACCAAAACCTAGTTTGACAGGACTAAACTTATTTTAGTGAAAACTAAACTAAAAAGGGTGCCGCCGAATCGACACCATTCTTTCTCTTTGCCCCTGTTGTTGTCACTGCACCCATAGAGGAAATAGGTAATCACTATGTGCACTCCATGAACATTTCATTTTAATATCACAAACTAAAAAAAAAATCTATGTGCCACCAAAATTTGTAACAGTTCAGTAATTATGAGAACATCGAAGGCAACAATAAAAAAGGAAGCCAATAGAACTTTAAATAAGAAAACGAGACGAACACAACGTGTTAATACTTTATGGACCTTCCAGGATGATATCGGTAGAGAAAAGCTTGAGAAGATCAACGAAGTTATACGGGCTTCTGTAAGTATCCCATTGAGTTATAATGTACATTAAACCTACCTCGATGAAGTACCGCTACCTCTCGTAAAATTGAAATACGTTGATGTCATTATTTTTCAAACGGGAACTTACGTACGACGAGAAACAGTGCGGGGAGAGACGCTGTCGCGAGCGCTTCACCCACCTCTTGATGAAGGTCACCGGACGTGACCGAAACGTATTGAGGGACACTCAACAGTAACATCCGTCGTACAGTCCCACCATCTTATCTGTTCAGTTGACAGCGTCGCTAGTGGAGAATTTGGTTTTGCCATAATATAAGAAATTCACCAAGAAACAAAGGTAATTAAAACATGTCTTGCAAGTCAGTCTATAGATATCATTAAAATTTAAGAAACTACAATATCAATCATATAAAGCCTAACTAAGAGAGAGATTCAATATGACGCGGCTGTAGTTCCCATTTTGCCCACCTGAACAGTTAAGTTGGTGGCACTGTACGTAGGTTCCCGTTTGAACAAATAATAATAACTCTCGTAATAGTTTGAATAGGTCAGTGGCCCACCCTGGGTCGGAGTTTTTAGACCTGTTCCGATGGTATAACGACCGAGACCGTCAGTTTAACGTGCCTTCCGAAGCACGTTACGCTCAGATAGAAATGCTTATCGGCCACCCAAGTAGGGGCCGAGCTGCACGTTGCTTAACAATCGTTATAAAAAGTCGCTTAGTCAGACTAAGAGCGCTATATTATTAACGTATTACTACGGGTTTTTTCGCGGCACAGAAGGTTGTTTTAGTAACTAAAAACAATCTCCGTGGTCTTGTGGTTTGAGCGCTCGGCTCTCGATCCGGCGGTACCGGGTTCGATTCCCGGCGGGGACAATAGCTCACAAAAATCTCTTTGTGAGACTGCCCTCAGTTTGGTTAGGGCATTACAGGCTGAATCGTCTGATTACCCGGAAAGTAAGACGATTCCGTGCTTTGGAGGGCACGTTAAGCCGTCGGTCCCGGTTACTCTCTACGGATAGTAGTCGTTACATGAGCCATGTCAGAGACCTTTGGTGGCTCAATAACTGTCACCAGAATTGGTCAGGTTGACCATCCACTCGATGGAGAAGAAGAAGTAACTAAAAACACTTAACTACTTTGATTTCCCGACGTTTCGATTGGATTACGAAATCAATGTAAGTGTTTGTACATCCAAAACCAACCTTCTGTCACGGCTTCTGTGCCGTGAAAATACCCATAATATACAATAAAAATGTGTAATATCCCGAAATTTTGACAAAGACTACTACGAACGCTAATTAAGTAAAACATTTGGCATCAGAAAGAGAGAAGCTTCAGCGGCTCCTGGCAGCTGGTGCCCAAGGACTCCCGCCTGGTGTACCGCGAGCGGCGGCGCCGGGGCAGGTACCAGGTCAAGCGGCACGGCAGCCGGAAGAGCAAGGACCGGCAGCGCTGCTACCGCCGGCACAGGTACCACCAGTAACTCGCATCTAATACAATTTATTGTTCATCTAGCACCACCCCGCAGTTCAAAATATAAATAGGTATGAAATTTATTGCCACAAAAAAATAGGAAAAATACATTCACGTTTTACTTAAAGCTAAAAAATACACTACCTATTTAAACTATCACGATATGAACACATTGTAAACACTTATCTAGCCGGGACTTAATCGCGAATAAACCTCGACGTTTCGGTCGTGTCGCAACGGCCGTGTTCACGAGGGTACTGGATTGCGAGTGTTGTTTACACTATTTGGTTGAAGGGGCGCAATCTACCCACATCAACCAAAATGTTATTAGGTCCGTACTCCACTGCACTAATTAAGGTCCACGACACACTACATTGACAACGTCCGAAGGTGTCCTACACTTAACCTCGCGATGTGTACACTTGTTTATCACTGGATTCCATGCAGGCCAAAGTTTGAAACCGCTGTCCCGGTTGAAATTTTTGTGTTTCTTAATTTCAACCGCTTCACGTACAAGTCTTGAGAAATAGTGACGTTCGTTGGAAAGTACTTTCGGCCTGTGGAGTTCGATCCAGTGGTTAGTGCTGATGTTCTACCTGGACCGAGGCCTCAGTAGAACGCTGGTTTTCAGACGCCCCCTACTCTTATTGGATAGGCTCTATCATTAAAAGATGACGTACATATAATATATGTAGTAACATTAAAAATAAAATAAAATAGTTATAGAAAAATAACCGAATTAACCGAAACGGCGGAACAACAACACGCATTGTGCATGTTGCTGTAGTAAGTCGGGATGAAAAATAGCTTTTAACCTGCCCGTTGAACGTGGCTTTCTTTTATAAATATAATTATTAGTAGTTCCTGAGATTAGATCTTACAAACCCACAAAGTTCGAAACTTAAAATTTACTTTATCTACACTAATGTTGTAACATTCTACTTATGATTCCAATACTTGACTTATAATTACTACTGTTATAGCACAGACAACTAAAACACTCAATTTAAGCAATTGCACATGATGTTATAATATCATTATAATATAACATTATAACATCATTATAACGCGACCAATTAACCTGGCCAGCCTTATGTCAAAATCCTCATACTAGTTGCATACAATTTTGATATTAGGCTGGCTTTTGAAAACAGTTGGGTTATACGTGAAAACTTCGTCGAAACTACATACACAAAACTCTTTGGTAAGATCTCGCTCGCTCCTGATTGGCCCTACGCGCAGCTGCGCTCTCATTGGTTAGATTTTAATGGCGGCCAGTTCACTGTGACAATACACGTACCTACGCGTGAATTTAATGTTTCGCAATGTGTTTTGTTTTTAAAATTTTGTTTGATTAATTGCATTAACTATTGAAGATAAAGTAGTGTATGCAACTGCATATAACACGGGTATTAAAACACTCGTTACTATTATGAAACTCGCTGCGCTCGTTTCATAAACTCACACTCGTGTTTTAATACCCTTCTTTATATGACGTTGCATAAACTACTATTTTTATACTCGTAAAATTAGTATAGGTAGATAAACATACATTATTTTTCATTTACTTATTCACCTCGGTGGTCTAGTGGTATGTGCACTCGCGAGCTAAGACTGAGGTCCCGGGTTCAATGCCCAGGTTGCAACCGAAAACATATGTCCTCTTTTCAGACATGGCTCAGGTTTGAGATCACCAACCCGCAGTAGGCAAGCGTGATGATACGACATCTCCTCACTGTACTGATATCTTCGGTGAGACGAGAGCCCTTTGCCCAGCTGTAGGATTTTTTTTTCTTAACCTATATCGTCCCACTGCTGGGCAAAGGTCTCCCCCAAACTCTTCCATCTTTCCCTGTCCTTCGCCGTCTCCCACCACTCGCTGTCGAAGGAGACCAATGTCATCCTCCAGCGTTTCCTAGGCCGCCCGCGGCGCCGCGCTCTCCCGGGACATTACAGGCTAATAATTCTGGCAATACGGAGGAAGTTTAAAAAGTATTTCTTGTTACAGTCGTGAGACAACTACAACGATGATGTCTGTGTGCTCTCGTGTCGTGTATCTGTCCACAAACGCCACTTGCAGCGACATGGAGTGTGAATCAAATAAAACATTTTAAAATAACACATTTGTCTTTAAAAATATGTTGAACTGTTCATGTTACTATTTATTGCATTGAGTTTAAATATAAACGTGAGTACATTTACGATACTTATGTCTGTGTTTTTTTAGAGTTCCGTACCCAAAGGGTAAAAACGGGACCCTATTACTGAGACTTCGCTGTCCGTCCGTCCGTCTGTCACCCTGGACTTATTATTATAAACTGGACTGAGCTCCAGCAGCCGAAAAACGAGCCGAGCGAGATGTTGAGAGCCGATGTTGTTTGTCACTTTCTAATAGGATGACCACACTTTTTCGTTAGGTGGAACAAATATTATAATGAAACTAGCTGCGCCCCGCGGTTTCACCCGCGTTGTACCCGTTCCGCGCGGAATTTCGGGATGAAAAATAGACGTTGGCCGATT